>OW028581.1:18507161-18757161 GCA_932294295.1 Alitta virens
TTAATTGCCACTCAGCTTGCAATATAATGATTATTTAGTCATTACTGTGGATTTCATAGACTTGGAAACTTAACGTCCTCTGGAATATGTTTTCCAAGTCTTGCAGTTCTGCTGTAAAAACCTGAAAGAATGATATTGCATATAAACAGTGAATAAGAATAAATGGTACTTACCCATGTACAGTTATTTTGCCAGACACTTTGGTAGATTCCTTTAAGCCAAGGAGAGACACAGCATCTATCCGAACAGTAACTTCCTTGGGCATGAAGCTAGAAACACTATCTACTGTAATCCGATGGACATGGTTCCTTGCACTTTCCCCTCTGTAATTTACTCCTGGAATGACAAGTGGTTCTCCATATGTCTCCCACCATAACGTTCGCGTGTGCTCACTGCACAACGTCAATTTGGATTCAGGACTCCGATCAGTCGTGGAGTCGTCGTGGTCCATCACATAGCCCAGCCACCGCGCGGAGTCATTGCGGTAAGCATTGGGACACAGTTGATGAGTGTGCCACACCATATCAATATCATACATAGGCACCAGATATGCTGCCTTGTTAAGGCGTTTCAAGTTGATGAACTTCAAGTATCGCTCTATCGAGGTTTCAAGGAATTTGTTTTCTTTATAATGAGGGAGAGATACACTATAGTAGCAAACCATTTGACGTTTGGAGGCAGACATAATATCATAGGAAAGAGTTGAATTGTAGGTCATTGCAGGGTTCACAGTGGTGTAATCGATGTCGTAAGGTTCTTCGGGGTACATGGCGGTCCATACCACTTTAGCGGCAGCTTCCGCGCGTTCTCGTTCTTCCCCGCCTAGGAACGTGTGATCAAGAATGCTGTCGAGATATTGCTGGCAGTCGTTTGCATACAACCTTGGACACAGCATGTGAACATGCCATATCCAATGGACATCCAGAGGAGGCAAAAGGAGGTCGTTTCCTTTGTGCCGAGACTTCAGGGGAAGCCAGAACTGCTCGTAGCGACGCATGGCGTTACGGATGACGTGATCACGGTGGAGGGTGTGGCTGACACTGTCAACTTCACGGAGAAAAGAGAGGTGCAACAGGGACATGGCAACGAGGTCCACAGATGGTGTGAATTTCTCGTCTCCAATCGGTATGGACATGTTCTGTAAAATATCAAATGTCAGATAAGAAACAGTAGACATTCAGTTCAGTCACTGGCTTGTGGTCTTCTCCTAAAAACAAGGTCGGAAATTAGTTTCAAAATACACAAATTATGCCTTTTTTTATTGTTTCCTCAGGAGATAACAAGTTGCAGAACTTTTTAAATCTATTATATGGTAGAATTAAATGACTAAACTTTAAAAAGAGAAAAAAATAAATATATATATATAATATATTGTTTAATCATCAAACACAATTCAAAAAGAAAACAATTTGCATCAATAAATATGTATTAAGTTGTTGTATAGTATATTGCACTGTGTGTCAATGAATTGTGTGTGATGGACTTTAACTTCAGTGAGTTATGGCTGTATGTGTTGTGTGCAACTGCTATTTCACTACCTGTTCCAATATCAACATTCTCTTGTATTCTACAAAGCATAAGACTACACTGTCTGGTGGTGGCCATGCTTCTAACTGCAAGCCTTCAAGGATTGAGTCAATCAGCTAGTATTTTATTAGATATTTGGAGAGTGTGGTTTTGTGGCACGTTGTACAGGAGAATGTAGGAATGTTCACTTCCTGTTACTGTTTTCTCTAGCCCTCACCAGACGGCGTTTGTGGTCGTCTGCTTCCGGGTAAACATGAGTTAGCCTCCTAGCACTTCCGTCAGTGTCTCAGACGTGTTAGCGGCTTGTAAACTTCCAATAAAACTCTAAAATTTTAGCTGTGTTAGCTTAGTCACTAGGTGCTATGATTTTCTTGGAATACCTGCAAAATGTCGATCTGCATCTTTACAGGATTTACATTGAAAATGGTGAGTTGGTGAGTTTGTTTTTTGTAAGAGCATGTGCTGTGTGACAATCGGGTGAACGAACATGACAACAACGATTCAACATAAACATACAATAAATAATCTGCAACTGTTCTGTAAACAAGTTGATGAAACAAATGGTACATTAACAAGAACAATCAACATTTTGTAAAACGGAAGAAAAATCAAACTGCCATAATCTGAAAACAAAGGTTAGTCGATCCAACAATGCAAGTAAGTAAGTACTGTATTTTTGTAATTTTTTGTGTTTGCCCACAAAGAGAATATATTTAAAAGAAAATTCAAAAGAACGTCGCTTGTTAGTACAAAATATTCACGTTTATTATCAACTGAGATTAAATACAAACATTCTTCACAAGGTTGAACTACGATCGATGAGTGGAAACAAATATGCCACTGTTTCAGTTAAATTGGCTTGGTATATGAGAAGATGTCTAGTTCCATCTCAGTGGGCAGCTTATTTTGATATAAATGAACAGCCTGACGTATTCGAGTGCTTTCCACCAATTAAAATGGCACTAATGTTGGACCACCATTATCATAAGGTAAAACCACTTTTACTTGGATCAACGTATGAAGAATGTTTGTATATCGTGTTAAAGACAAACAAGGTGAAGGCTGTAAGGCAAGAGGTGAGAAAATTACCTACGTAGGGAAGGTGCATAACGGAAGGGGCGAATCTCACGCATCGGGGGGAATCCGTGCACGTCTGCAACAAATGACGTCATAAGCGTAACAGCGTCATCATCGAAGATGTCAAAATTACAATCCCCCATGCTTCATCACTGTGCAATTGACTAAACTAACAATCTCGATTAAGTTTAAGAAAATGGAAAAAGTATGTACCCAAAAGCATCAATGGCCTGATTTAATGCACGAAACCAAAGTTAATTGATTTAATTTAACATTACAGCTGATTTCATAGACTTGGAAACAAAAATCAGATGGACGTCATATAAATCCAGGACTCCCATTGGTCAAGGCAGTCGTTCAGCCAACAAGAGTCCTGGATTCTCATTACGTCCTCTGGAATTTAGTTTCGAAGTTTATGAGTTTAGCTGTGACTGGTCCGAGGAGAAATCGTTTTCTTATTAAATTTGTAAAAACGTTTAAATCTTTTTACATAAACCTACTTTTTTATTAATAGCAAGCTTGAATGTTGAAGAACATATTTTAGCATTCCGAAATTCCATAGCCTGAAAGAAATATTGGTGATAAGTAGCAATGTGGAATTTCAAAAGTATTCTCTTCAAGAAAAATGACACAGAAAAACACTGCAACACAACATATGCAAGCAACACACAGAACCACGCCTCTGTAAACAATACAATACAATTGCATACATAACATGGACACAACACAAGAAATGCACAAGTAAAATAAACCTATCACAAGGTAGGGTTGTCCAAAGAATCTGTATGGTGGAATCAGCAGAAATCAGAAAGTGCGCAATGTCAATGTCAGTATGAAATGCTTGTGCTTGTGTGCGTTTTTCATGCGTTTATCGAAAACGCATGGTTTTTGTCTCATTATAATTAGCTAAAAACCATGCGTTTATCCTTCTCATGGAAAATGCACGTGGCACATTTGGCCATGTACCCAGTTTCCTTGCATTGTCTTATGTTACCATTACAGCAGTTTTCAAAGACTTGAAGACTAAACTCCACAGAACGTCATTTGAAACTGTGAATCCAGCTGCAGGACTTCCATTGGTCAAGGGATTGCCTCAGCCAATGGGAGTCCTGGATTCACATGATTTCATCCTATCATCAGGAGATCAGTTTCCAAGTTTATGAAATCTTCTTAATTTGAGTTTGAGGCAACCAATGTCCAATTTTTAAACAGCTTAATGAGGCAAAAGTTTGATGTTTGCATAGTGACAGATCTTTCAGGCAATCAAACTAGCATCACAAAGCTAACAGCACCACAGCACCAGCAAATACATACAACAATGACAAAGATAGGCAAGCATTTCTAGGTGGCAAGGAAATTCATAGAATGAACATGTCTAATGTGGGCTAAGTTAGGATGCAGAAAGTGTTTTGATCTGAATTGTCACCGAAGCTCAGTAACAGTAATGTCACGATAGACTAATAGACTAAAAAGCACATTGTATGTTCATGACTACCAGCTAAAAAGCGGATGAAATTGAAGCATCTATAACTAAAAGCATGGAAAAAAATTGCTTATACGGAGTGCGATAGAAGCAAATCTTCAGAACTCACAAAACCACACAGTCACACAATCAAAAATACTAATAAATAAACAAACATACTAAAAAATAAACAAACTAACACCACCCTAACTATAAGCAACATTTGAAAAAGAAACACCTTAAATCTAACACACCTTTGGTCTCTAAAAGCAATAATCAGTAAGGTACTATTCTAAAGTGTAAATGAAATTAATGTGTTGCTCTATTGCTCACTCAGTGACCACTGCAATGTCTCACCTGCACTGGATCATGTCCCTCGATTTAATGGCGATTATTCCCCTTGTTGAAGCTTGAAGCTGATTGTTCTCCAGCCTCAGACCTGCGTTTGCAAAGAATCACTTTTTCACCAACGTTTTGTCAGTTTCTCTATCACCAAGGGAGCTCTAATATTACACCGTTAACAGTTGGGAGGGAAACTAAATAGTTTCCTGTGAAGAAATATCATTCAATCTGAATCAATCATCGTTAAACCAACACCTTCATTGAAGGCCTGTACCTTGGACAAACCACTTCAATCACCCCCCTCACACAGCTAAATAACTGATCCACAACAGATATTGGTTCACTCTAGCCTTGAACATAGCCAGGATAGTAACATTGAGACTAAATATCTCGTAATTGCTGGACATAAACAATAACACAGCAATTTGATGTAAAGGAATGTTCATTAATCAACATCTTACTAGTATGTGGAAGTATGTGTTCATTGATTGGCAACGTATCAATGATTTGTAAAGAATTTGTGGAAATCAATCACAGGCCAACACTGTATGATTATATAAACCTTCACTGCCATACAGACTACTACACTGTTTTCTGAGATTATATTGTAGTTTCTTGTATGTCAATGAGGATTCTCCGACACAAAAATGTTAAGTACAAAAAAACTTCACGGTTGTTAAGACCTCGCTATAAAACTTAGAGTCAACAACAATCTTAAACATTGTCAGAGTAACAACAATGAAACAGCTGAATTGTGTCTTTCAAAACATCATAAAAACACCAGTTATAGGCAAACTTTTGACATCTCAAACTCAGTGCAATTCCATTCATTTTACCATTACGAGTAGTACAATGTGGACAGTCGTGGTGGCCAACTATAGCAGGTGTATGTGGCTTTATATACTTATAGTCTAATAGCGTTTTTCTCAAAACTACATTATACATTACAACAAGTGACTGCATACTCTTCTGAGAGAAAGCAGTCACTATTGAGTCACTGTTGAAATATATATATATGGCATCCATCATTTCCAA
Source organism: Alitta virens (assembly GCA_932294295.1). Lineage (NCBI taxonomy): Eukaryota > Metazoa > Annelida > Polychaeta > Phyllodocida > Nereididae > Alitta > Alitta virens. The sequence continues at coordinate 18,512,605 of OW028581.1, forward strand.
TGTACCACACAAAGATACATTCACATAATGGATCATGGAAAGCTTTACAAATAGAGATATAAATGTATATAATGTACAGTGCTAAGGTTGGCAGTTTTGAAGTCCCCCATATTAATAAGACCTAATGATTGGTGGCATTAAATTACTATTAATAATCCCATTTATCTTTACATCTTTACAACACGTGTACTGCAGCATCAGTAGCATCAGTACAGTTACGGCAGAGGTTAATCACCCTGCAGCAGCTGCAGCAACAGCAACAACAGCAGCAACAGCAGCAGCATCAGCCCCAAAGCAGTTCATCATCCAGCCCGCGGGCAACAACCCTGAAAATGGCCACCGTGTGTTTTTCTTGATTGCGTTCTCGAAAACGACCCAGAATTCCAGCTGCTAAATGCCAAATGAAATAGACACTCTAACAGACTAATGCCAACCCTATCAGTGGGAAATATAACTGGGAATATTCTGAATATTTTGACTCGGTAAGAATGACATGACCACTGCAAGTATCACAAAAAAAGCTACATATTGTATGTCAATAAGTACCATTGAATCAGTAAATTTAAGTTTGCCAAGATGCAATCATAGATATATACAACACATAGAATAATAACACCATTAAACGGACCACAAGATCAACTATATTTCAGAATTGAGCAACCTTTAAATTTGAATCACTCTTTTTAACTCTTAACTGTAGGGTCCCATTGCATCAAAAGAAAGAAATCAGAAATGAATAGATAGATAGATAGAGAGATAGAGAGGTAGATAGATAGATAGATAGATAGATAGATAGATAGATAGATAGATAGATAGATAGATAGATAGATAGACAGGTAGACAGATAGATAGATAGATAGATAGATAGACGGATAGACGGATAGATAGATAGATAGATAGATAGATAGATGGATAGACAGATAGATAGATAGGTAGACAGATAGATAGATAGACGGATAGACAGACAGATAGATAGATAGATAGACAATTAGACAGATAGATAGATAGATAGATAGATAGATCAGTTCCCAGTGGATTAAATAACAAGGTGTATGTTTTATTTTGCACTAAACACCTGCAATCGTTTCATGCTTTCTGCATTGAATTTACATATGTACAAGAAAAAACTTTGTGTATGCCTGATATTCGCCCAGTTCTTAGGAAAGTAACTTTTTCATAGCACTGGAGTATATATCACTTACATAAAAATGGGAGTCTTGCTTGATATTTTCATACTGGTCCCTCTTTCTCCAGCTTTGTAAATGCAGTTTCTCATACTAACATATTGTGGTCTTATGTTGTCCTTGGGGGAAAAATATTAAGAGGGAAATGTGCTGAATGCACATTAAAAGTACAGAGAGGAAAGTGGCCAATATCACACATTTAGTGAATGATATGTTACTAAGTTTTCGATACATACATTGAAGTCTTATCAACTATACAAAGATATTAATAACGAAGGTACAATGTATTTTAAGAACTTTAACCTTTCTCACGTTGACCTAAAATATTTGAGATAACATTTTACAACAATTGAACAGAATAGACTTCCTATATCCAATTGGGTGATCAATGGTCAGATGATTTGTCTATTCTTAACTGCCATTTACAGCTAATTTCATAGACTCGGAAACAAAGCTTTAGAAGACGTCATGTGAATCCATTACTCCCATTGGCTATGGCATCCAAAAGCCAATGGTAGTCTCTGCAATTAGCTGTAAGTCATTGCACTCTAGCCTAGGAATAAATCTCACCTGAACAAACAGAAAACCTGAGGATGTAATGTTAATCCAGGACTCCTATTGACTAACGGGGTCCCTCAGCCAATGGGTCTCTTGTTCACATGAGGTCCACTGGAATTTCCAAGTCTTTGAGTAGTGCTCTAATAGAGTCACTCGCTGTAGCAGGTTTGGCACCTTAAATACGGCCTGTCAGATTGAACCGAGACAAAGCTAGACAACCTCTGCTATATGACGCTACCTGTCACTAAACAGAACTGTCTAGCTATAGCTGGCTACTCATAGCCGGATCTACACGTACATATTTATGATATATCCGATAGATTTCTTACATTTGCCAAGATTTATATTTTTTTCAGTAAGCCAACTAGAAGCTAGGAGTAGACAGAAGCGGCAGACTTTAGCCAGTTATAGCTACAGCCAGGAATAGGTTGCTACAGCTGTCTAGAGTCGACAATATTTATAAAACTGACTGTAGTTGACTGACTTAAGGTTAAATCTCATTTTTAAAGAGTAATAAAATCTAAAACATCACAGAGCTAGATTTCGGTAGGAAACTAAGAACATAAACCATCTAGTCTCAACCTTAGCCTACATGGAGTAACCTATGCCATACACCTTTACTACTTTACGATGGCTACCTTTGATCAATGGAGGCTACTGCTGGGTTAAGTCAACATCCTGCCAATCCTGTGTCAATGTAAAAGGCGTTATCTTAAAGGGCATGACAAGTGATGAACACAGATCGTTCTCAAATTACCCTTCATCAGTTTCCTGGGAGAGGTAACTCTGTGAGAACATGGTTATAGCTAATGTTATATCTGATATAAATACAGAAGTGTCACCTAGCTGGAACACCCTTCTGACATGGCACTTTCATTTCCCATCCAGCTCCAGTTACACCATTCTGGCAAGGCCACAACAAGAGACCAGTGGGACTCCAGTGTAGTTATCTAGCCCAATATGATGCAAAATAAATTGGGATACAATGCATTTTTGTAGCTGCAGGAGTTCAGGTGGGTTAATAAGCCTGATATGTAGGGTTGTAGAGTTCTTCAGAACTGTAATAGTTATCAAATCTGGCCACTAGCCACTGATGTAATATATCAGTCATAAATTGCACTACATATTACTTCTGGCAGCTGGTCATACAAGCTGGCTCAGCTTAAGACCACTAGCAGGAAGACATTGAAATTATAGACACTGTCCAGGACCTTAACCACATTGTCTCACAGATTGCTGTAAGTACTGACTGACTTAATAAATAGCAAACTGGCTTTATAATTGAATGACAGTGTTAAATTAGAAACTAAGTTTTAGCAAGACATTAACTATGAACAGACAAAGAATCACCTATGAGCCAAGCCACTTGTAGTCAGGCTTTTCTGATTTTATTCCTTCACTATATTAATCATATCTCTCTAGGTGGCCCCACAGTAGCGAAAACTCAAGTTTTCTTAGTGGGGTCTCCCACCTTAATGTACAATTGTGGTTATTGTAATGCTGATTTTTATGTAAATTGCAAATAAATGTATCTGAATTTATCGGCTTGCACAACTTTAACCCATCGGTGGTGTATGTTAATTTTGATACAAGTGGAAATAGAGTCTTTTCACTGAGCAGCCCTGAATTCAGCAAGACATAGGCCTTTCTTCTCCTCTCATTACTCATTTTGCTTTTCAGACATAGAAGGTCATAACTGACTGATTTCATAAATAAAATTCTCTCTGGGAAATAACAAAAATCAACTAAATGATAAGATGTCAAATATTAAAATGCACTAAAAATACTGCTGCTAGGATGCACTTTGCATCAGCCAATCAGAGTCAAGGGTGGGAACTTTTTCAGCCAGTAGAATTGCAGTATTCTGTCGTAGACACCTGGTGAAAATACAGAGAACCTTCGGTGAAAATCCACTACCATACCACTGCTTCTGGAAGTCTCACATTCGGTTACACAATTTGTGTGAACGTAATAAATGAAGACTATCAAACAAGCCATCGACTACACTCGGAGTAAGCCTTCTGACTTGTAGTAATAAAGCACAAAGGCTGAATAAGCTTGATATTCTTGAGTGCCTCCAGGGTAGGATGATAACAAGAATTGTTTGTAAACTGTGACATATTCCCAGTGGAAATCACCACACAGTGGTGTTGCACCAGTCCCTAGGTCTAGTTGCTTTTGCTCATAATACATGGTACAGATTAACAAAGCACTCAAGATATGGAGAAATCCAACAGCTTCTGACTATTGAGGAGAAGCCTGTAGGCAGAGCTTAAAAAACAAACACCAGCACTGCCTGAGGTTCTGGGAGAACCACAACACTTGCTCAAGTCTTACTGCTCTGAGTTTCTTTTCATTTACTTGTGTGAAGTACTCCTTCTCAAATGGCCCATGGCAGAACACACATTTAAGCTGAAAGGATTCATGTAATACGTGCATTCAATAACTCATTACTCAACCCTGTTTAAATGTCTTACAACATAACCATATGAATGACAGTGTACTGGTCAAGGTCAACTGTCATTGTTAAATTAGAAACTAAGTAGATGCGTTTGGTAAATAGAAACTAAACCCCGTAGATGCGTTTATGATCCTCCCCGAGTAATTTTGATCCTTTTGGAGTAAAAACCGATCCCAACGGAGGTAAAAAGATCCTCCCAGCGTCATGGAGGTTTCTCCAAACGAAAACTGCAGAGATTTGAATGAAAAATCTAACAGAAGAAGGTAATTTGATTATTTCACCTGTTGAAGAATGTTTTCATTGAAAAAATAATACAATCATACCACAGTCAGGATGTATGAGTTTAGTGCGAAAGGTCTCCCCAAACTGACAATTGTTGTGAGCATGCAAAAACGAATGCTGAGTTGGTGGATATAAAGACACTTATGTGGCTAAAATCAACATATTATGGACACATATTGGAGGAATAACATTTAATTATTATGATTATGTATTGGATAAACTCCAAAAGCTCTGCAAGTGATCAAATATTCCCAATATCTAATAAAAACGATTTACATAACTGTGAAACGGATCCTATTTGAGCAGTACTAATTAGAGCTCAACTTGATAATGCAAACACAACAGCTAAATGGGGGATGTTATTGTGACAAAAATACAGCTTACATGTACATAGTACATACACCTTAATTAAAATTTTTACCTGAGATATCATTCTAACAGGTGGTACCACATATCAATAATGCTTAAAATTATTGGAATAAATAACATTTATGAATCTTAAGAATCATACGTTATGTGCTCACTCTTTTACCATTGCTCCAGAAGGATTTTTATTTCGAAGGATCATAATTACTTGGGGAGGATCGTACATTGTATGGTGTGATATGGTTGTTGGAATACAGCTTCGGACGACTGCATTTTGATCATAAACCATCAACACCTATTTTGCCAAGTGCACCACGTATCCACTATACACTACATATAGCCTAACCAGCAGCACTTGTTCAATAGTTATCCACCAACCACCAGAGCCTATTCACAAACCTATCAATATGTATGATATCATCATCAGCCCCTATTAGCCATCCAGCATACCTAATCTACACTTATCCACCAACTATCTAATACATCTATCCAACCACCAGTGCCTCTGTACCACCATCAAGCACACATGTGGCCATTTGCACTGGAGTTCTCATTTTAAGCACTGTGATGGGCCAGTGGTCTCCATTTCTCAAGCAGTCTGGGTGGCTAGCTGACTTGCAAGGAATCTCACTTGCCCTCTGGGCTGCCAAGTGAACTTCATTCTCCTCAACTGAATTGAATCATCATTCCTAAGTGCTTAGCAGAACCCCAACCTAAGATAAAGTCACTTGTGGTAACAATCAGTGACAATTACCTGGTTTTAGTTCATACTACCATCTCTTAACCAGCTGTTAGCACAGGAATGGGTTTTCGAATGCAACATCCCTGGCCTGAGGTATTTTAGGCCCTGCAGTTTATTTGATCAGCTGTCTAATGAATGACATAATGTGATGTTTGACTCTATGAGAGTGAATAACCGTTCCATATATTCCTACAGTTAGTTTCAGTAAAAACGGCCCATCAAATTGAAACTAGTCAAAGCTGTCATAGCTGGCTACTCAAAACAGGGTCTAAAAGTACATATTTATGATATATTAGATTAATTTCTTACATTTACCAAGGTTTATATTTATCCGGTGATGGATGTAAGCCGATTATTAGCGATAGAAGTGGACAGAAGCAGCTGGCTTTAGCATGTTTAGACCACAGCCAGGTACAGGTCGCTACAGATAGCTAGAGTCGACCGTATTTTATGAAACTAACTGTAAATGGGGATCTTAACTTGCTCTATAAACATTACAATGAAGCAGCACTGCAGTTGAGAACAATTCGGGAACAACATAACATTTCTGATTCAACTCAGTAATTAACAAACCAACATTTGATTAACCATTAAACATCTATTGGAATTATAACTTGGATCACGAGAAGGTAACGATTTAGGTTCTAGGACTTCTATTCAAACCTTGTCAAAGTTATCTTTAAGCATTATCGATATGAGGCAAAACAACGTTTTCTCCATGTGAAACCTAGAAATGGAAACAGACCTTTTTTACCTAATAACAACATCAAGTGCCAGATATTGTTGATTTTACAGAATTCCATGAAACATGAGTGAAACGCTGATTATATTCAAGATAAGACAGATTTCTAACAAAATACTGAAATCAAAAGTGAAGGAAATGGGCCAAAAATTTGAGCCAAAAAGAAAAAAAAAAAACTTTGAAATTTGATAGCCCAGATTTCCAGATAGGCGCCTCCAGCAATTGAGGTAGCTTTCTTTTTTACCCTTGCAAAAATGTAACTGACTGATTTACCCTGACAACAAATTAGGCTGACCAAATCATTAATCCAGAAACTGCCAGAATATATTACTCAAATGGTGGTACATAAACATTTTAATTGTAGTTTCAGGAACTGTGTTGATTGCAAACATCTCCGTCACAGCTGACACCCGCACAAGTAATTCAGATATAGACTATGTAAGAAGTTAGTTAACTACAAACATCTCAACTGTCAACCTTTGGTGCCACAGAGTCAGACAAACAGTCTAAGAGGATTTGTAAACATAATGATCGGGCATCACTCTTATCTCCCAGCGAACGATACTTTCTACCCAGTTGTAAAGGATTATTTTGGACATTGAAATATTCTTTATGTCCAGTAAGGATTTTGCAGTTACCCATGATGGATTCTTGCTACTCCATGAGGGATTCCTTCTGCCAGTAAACGAATCATACTGCCCAGTAAAGGTGAATAATACTTTCTGCCTGGTGAAGATTCTTTCTGCCCAGTGAAGGACTCTTTCTGCCTGGTGAAGATTCTTTCTGCCTGGTGAATGATTCTTTCTGCCTGGTGAATGATTCTTTCTGCCTGGTGAATGATTCTTTCTGCCCAGTGAAGGATTCTTTCTGCCTGGTGAATGATTCTTCTGCCTGCTGAAGGATTCTTTCTGCCTGGGAGGGATTCTGCTATGAAGGATTTCTGCCCAGTGAAGGATTCTTTCTGCCCAATGAGAGATTTTTTTCTGCCCCCCTCCACCAATATTTTCTATATGTGCATTCAACGGGCGGCATGTAGACTTAACTTAGCTAAATGCATTTGATGCCGGATATATTCAATGGCAAATGTTGCCAAGTCAATTTTTTTTAGCAACTGCTCAGCACAGATAGCTGATTCACTGCTTACTCCATCATGATTGACAGAACTCCCATCATATCTGGCGCTGGAACAATATCTTCACTAAATATTGACAGCTAGGCATGAAAGAGACACTAGACAGACACAAAACATCAGAAAAAGTGCCTGGGAACACAGTATAACGGATTTCATGGGAGAATACCTGGTAAGACTTATGAATCTCAGGATTTCTGGAAGAATGATAAAGCTGGGATGACTTGTGTTGTTGCATGCACAAAGTTCCATAGTAAATGGTTAACAAAAATAGTCAAAACAATAAAACCCTCGGGGTATTTTCCTGCAGGGCTTTGTGTATGCATCAGGGAGTAGGGTATGGAAGTTAGAAGGGTCTGGGAAAACAAAATCTCACTTACTATGCTGAATACTTGGTCTGGATGATATACATCACATATGACACCATTTGTACCATTATAATGAAGCATGTCATATAATACATATATTCAAATGAGCTGTGTTGGATAGTTCAAGAAAAACTACCAATAATCTATTCTTATAACTTGACTCTTATAATTTAAGCAGTTCAACTTAATAATGTCTGTTGCATTGAAATGCATTCCAGATATAGATAATACCCTCAAACAAATTAAATGAAACTTAAGTCTAAATACTACAATTAGATGCAAGGTTGATTAACTCAAAATAAAGATCACAAATTCAGCACATGTATTAGCATTCTCTGAAACGGGTAACAATTCCAGATGTTAACTAGCTACATTTCCAGACATAGTGCATCTTATTCACATTTGATGAGCTTAAATTAGCATATATTTATGATAAATTTAGCTGGGTCTAATTGAAGTGTCAATCAATGCAACATTTCAGTGCATTCTGTTCGAAGTAGGATAGCAGAAGCATTAGGCACCTAAGCAACACACCTAGCCCAAGATAACACTGGCTGAAAATAGCAACCCTGAATAATCCCGTGTGAATCAGTGGGCCTATGTTCCCACACTAGTCCTATGTAATGGAACATCTTGTCTGAGAGCTTCTATCCAATTTTATCATCTCAACCTAATCTTTGGTAACAGATAGAGATAAAATAATGGAAGAGAGATTAGTTAAAAGCAAGGTGCTCGTATTTTTGTGCACGTCTGTGATTTTTGTGCTTTTTTAGGGGTAAGGCAATGTCAGTGGTAATTATGTAGGCTGAGATGCCCTGGCCAACCTCAGAAACAGCAGCAGCAGCAGCAGCAACAGCAGTATACCAAAACACAGAACTAGGAGCAGAATGAAAGAGGTAAAGAAAACTCTTTTCATGGTGAGGATGTACTTAATGCAATGGGGAGGGGGGGGGGGGGGGTTCAATTAATAAATCCTATTACTAATCATGGAGAAAAACTAAAGTGTATATTCATGGTAGTGTATTGTCAGTTATGGATTGGAACATAACTAAGTGAAAACAATACCTGCTAATTAATAATCTAAATCTGATAAATTAAATAAGCAATACACATGACAGCAAAGTACAGCCTAAATGATTACTTTTTGGAAAGTTTACTGCTCTTAATGTTGAGTCTTTCTTTATCTCTGTTTTTTCTTCCTAAAATCTATGCGCTGTTGTAACTTATAAATGACAGAATTATTATTATTCTCTATTCATTTATATAGGGCAACATCTGTATAAGAATAACAATCTAGTGCCCTTTGATAAGACTTTTCTTACTTTTTGATTTAATTTATTTATTTACATTTTATTTATTTATTTATATTTTTTGTCGTACAGAAGTTTGTAACTTTGATTACCATGTAATCTGACCATATACGACTTTAAATAAATTATACCATACCATACCATACAATAGTATAAGGTAAAATATTTCTATAAAATTAAAAAAATAATAATAATTAAATAATATAAATATTAAAGAGAAAATTAAGATAGAGAATTAAAAAATTAATTAGGTATATTTTGCCCATGATTCCAAAATGAAGGCACATTCAATTGGTGGGTTACTGTTATAGGTGTGGCTCCACGTGTACACCTTAACATTTTATTTAGAAACAGTAAGACGCCCAAGACGCCCAGGACGCCCAAGACGCCCAAGTAGCCAAACTGGTGTCTGATAAAAACTTTGTGGTACTACACACTTGAGTTCAAAATGTATATATGCAGTGTAATGCCTGGATGGGTCCATGATGTATACATCCCAGCAGAGCAAATAAATTTGATATCACCAAATACTGCAGGATTTGCAGTTCTTTATCTTTCGTGTCTGCAGGTGCTTGCAGGTGCCACTGCCTCTGTAATGGCTTACTACACAGTTTGCAAGATGAAAGTCTTTTCTTCTTTGTTGACCCATAGTCTGGTTAAATTACCCCAGAGTAAATGATAAGTATTAAAAATTCTTTAAAAAAAAGTATCTTTATTTGAAGAGAGGATTGCATTTGTAGTGTAATTGTTAATTGTTGGAAAACACTAGATCTAATCAGATGTTGTGTTTGTTGTTAATCTGACCTATTGTCATCCTAATTAATAATGCCCTGATAATAGACTGTAAAACTTTCATGTAAAGAAGTGCATGGGTTAAAGCAACCATCCTATTGATGAAAGCAATCTGTCTTTGATTTGGAAATTGTTTGTACATTTTGCTTGTCGCCCTTCTCTTGTGGTTGTCGCCTACTTTGACTGTCGCCTATTCGACCACACCCCCACCTGCAAGGTGTAGCTCCGCCCCAGAGACACTGGCAGGGGGTTTACCTGGCAGGAGGAAAGAACCAGGGCTGCGTGGAGCTTCTGTTGCCTCTTTTAACTGAGGTTGTTAAAGATAGGCACTGCTGCTGCTGCTGTTGCTGCTGATGCTGCTGTTCAGAAGTAATGCTGTCTTCAGGTAGTCTTAGCATCAGTAGGCCATCAAGCAACAGCACCCATCAGTTGGCATCATGTGGCCCACCAGGTGCAGGCCTCATCCATGCAGCATCAGCAGCTGACCAATGCTCTTTCCTGCAGCATCCTGCAGCAGCAACTGCACCGGCATCTAACCCTTGCCTGACCCCATGCTGAGTCTCTGACTTTATTTCACTTCGGCAGGTTTGTTCGTAACACTACAAGACATTGAAGGAAGCCAATGAAGGGAGCCATTGCCACCTTCTTCAAGTCTTCAACCAAGATCCTAAAACTTGTGCAACGTCTCGTCCTACATGTGATGTAAACAAACACTGGCCCACCCACTTTGAGATCGAGTTTGTTTTACTAAGAATAGGTTCGATTAGTACAGAGGTACAATAATCGTTGATAGCCACAGTACTAGCAATTATCTTTAATATAGGATAGAACCCCAGGAAAGGTAAATTTCAGAATGTGGAAAACCGTGAGGACTCAAATAATCTCAATCGTAAATGAGCACCGTTGATTCGTTCCCTAGGGCCAAAATACTGGATACTACCAATGTAATTTCTTCTTTGATATTTGGTGCCCTGAACATTTTTTTTATGATCTTTCTAACTCTACTATCTAACGATATTTCAGCATAATGTGGGGTATTGTAGGCTTATATGGCTTATATGACTTATATCTATCATGTATATGATTAGTTCTGCACAAAGACATTGCATTATTTGCAAACTGGGAAATCGATGTCCCAACTCTTCTAAGAAATGGACATAAGAGCATATTGGATGATAACAGTTCCACCATGGTAGCTTAGTTGCATAACACAAGTGCAGGTGCAGGAGTTGGGAGTATAGCAGGGAGAGGTGCTGGCCCAGGTATATTTGGATGAGTTGAAGGCTGGAATACTTTTTTCACCATCTCCCTATGTCTCACAATAGCAAAGAGTACGTAAATTGTTTACCAATAGGACTAGCATAGCACTGTGTACAACATTTGCCAATGGCAATGTAGCTTACCAATGGCAATACATGTTTACCAATGACAATAGATGTTTACCAATGGCAATCGCTATACAAAGGCAACCCTACAACATTAAACCTTATGCACCAACTGACAGCACAACTACTAGAGACACAATTATAAAACTGGGTGGACTACAGTGGTTCAAGTGTTTCAAGTGTTTCTTAACCCTATTGGTTCCAGGATTCGATTCCCGGTCCAGACACTCCTTTTACGGTCGATTTCTTGGAAACTAAACCCAAGAGGACATCATCCGGGACTCGCATTGGTTGAGGGACTGCCTGAGCCATTGGGATTCCTGGATTCACATGATGTCATCTGGAGTTAAGTTTCCAAGTCTACGAAATATGTTGTAACGAATCTCTTAAAGAGACCCATGTGCACATCGATGTGTGCAAGAGAAAGATTCCACCAATGTCTAACATGTTATGGCATCATCTCATCGTTATGTCTGCCAATTCAGCAGGGTAACTCAGCTGCTTAGCACCTTGGATAAATCTCCAGTTTATCCGCGGTAGCTGAGACAGTACAGTGCAATAATTGTATCATAACATTCAACAGAATATTACTGAACTAAGTAATAAACTTCAACCTTCTGGTGTTTCTTCAAACTGGCGTACCTCAATTACTTTGTGTAACAATGGCATATTATCAAATCTGTTGTTTTCTGTAACTTTAGAAGACTACGACGTTCAGCAGAACTTTTCGTAAGCTGACACAAACCAAACGTAGCCTATCTCTGTGGCTTATCTCTACCATTATCCAATTTCGTTTTCACAGAAATAAATACACTGCACCAGGTACCTCTGGTCAAATCCAGGTTGTAACTTGGCATTGCTTAAGTTCATACATTCCTGGCTATTTCAAACCTAACTTGAACAGGCTTAATAAACACCTTAAGTTAATAACAGGGTGCTTCGCTTCATCGTGTGCAGCTGCCTTTACCATGAGGACATGTCGAAGTTTTCACCAACGTCGGAAACTGTTGTAGAAATGAATAATATTTATCATCTTTGCTTATAAAAGATTTAAAAAAATAATAGGGATTTGCTTCAGATGGAAAAGTTGCTACTTAAACAAAGTATTCTGCACAAGATGAGGTGAAGCAACCTGATAGCAACCGGATAGTAAACAAAGTTGAACTTCTGAAAGACACATCATTGTCATGGATGAAAAAACTTCACTGCTTCAAGGTTACCCAGGCCAGACTACTGGTGAGGCTATCTAAAAACCAGCACATTTCTTAGGTAGTCTATGCATCTTTTTTTTGCTATGGTCTCGCCAGTCGACAATATAGCCCTAAAATAAGCCCTAGTTTGATTGACATCTATGAGCTATTGGGCCAAACTCATTTGGCTAGTTAGGTACACACACAGAGTCCCTGAAAGAAACGGACTGGGGTTATTTACTCTTTCTCAGCTTATGTTAACCCTGGCTATTTACACGAGGCGTTGAAACGTAAGTAAGGGGGCTACGACGCAGGGTTTGACGGCCGTCTTGAGCAGGGTGCCCTGGCTGCTGCCCCGGGGTTATCTGAAGGGGGTAAACCAAGGGGCAGTTTTAGCTCCTCACCTTTTTTTCCACTTGCTCCTTCCGTGGTCCAACCTGTCGAAGCAGGGGTGTGAACACGAAGTCCAAGAGGCTGCTTTGTCCCAAATCCATCTTGACGCTGAGATCATCGTAAATTCCTATTAGTTGTTGATTATGTAATCACCAAAATTTAATATAATAAAAAACCAGCACCTTTTTGAAGTGCTACTTTCTCAATTGGTGGTTGAATTTTCTTTCTGCTAAAAGTACTTTTTGCCAATCTATGGATCATTTAAGCCATTGTATAAGGCTTATGTTCATAATGTCATTAAAACAGTCTTAACGTCAACTGTGACGTCAATGACGTAATGATTTGCATAACGTCAGTTATTAGTCTGTCTGATTTTCTCACGTCATAATGCAAGTCTGTTGACAAGTAATGACAGAATTAATAGTTCTATCACATTTTGCTATCTTCCAGTTCTTTTGAATCCAGAACAATTCCAGAACTTGTCTCTTCCATTAAGATGATCCAGCCTCTGACAAATTTGCTCTGGGGGCTTGAAATTTGCAGAATTCCAAAAATCTGGATGCCAGGTTCCTGAAATCAATAAAGCTGAATGTCAGACGAATAAACCGATTCAAGAACTAAATCTTATTTGAGACTCACCACTGAAACTCCTGTTGACAGCGATGTTAGTAATAGTAACCTAACATTTTAGACAATTTTAGGGCGTCAAGAGCGACTTACCCAGGACTAAAGCCGTTTTATCTACCTATCAAGTTAGAACATGGCAATATATATTTTTAACTTGAAAAATATTAAAGATGAAAATATAAGTTCAAAGGAGTATAGATATTGCACAAAATAAATAGATTTCTAATTATTTGTCAATTAACTAACGTGTTACACAGCTTCTATCAATGGTGTACTGCAAGGGTCAACCTTGCATCTCATAGTTACGTATGGCATGCAGTGTTGCGCTTGTAAGATTGTGGCAGATTAAAAAGCTTGGTGGTTTAGCATATGACCAATTCTTCTTGCAAGTGTTTGCACTATTTATGCACTGTTGTCAATGATATTAATTATACACCTTTCTAGAAGTTAATTTAATTCTTGATAGAAATGACAGAATTGGTTGTCATTTCAAGAACATCAACAGAATTCATTAACATCATCATCAGGCCAAGTCAGGAAGAGCCGCTCTAATCTCTGGCATCTAGAAGTTTTGCAACATAGTCAGTCAGCTACTTACCTCATGTTTTTCCCAGGGAAGTACTCTGGCAATATGTATATGAATAGGTATATAGCTTGCTGCTGCTCAAGGCTGTTGATTGTTTCACCAAAACCTTTGAAGCAGCATTAAATAAGTGGATATACTATTCCTGTTAAGCCATGTTTGTAAGCTTAATGTGACTGCAGCACTAACTCCGATTGACTGCACACCCAATCCATGCCTCACCACCAAGTAGTCCAATAGCTTTCCTGCTGTCCATTATATCCACAAACACTGATTCATGCCCACTGCCTAGTTCTCCAACTTGCCACAGGTGTCGTTCACTACAGTAGTGGTTTTGCTCAGTACAGTACAGCCTTATTTAACGACCACTGTATGATGTAACATGAGGTTGCAGCCTTTGAATTGTGTGGTAGTGGAACAAAACTGAAGATGAACATATTGTGGAAGCAATCGAGTCAGACGTAATGATGATATGCTAAAAGTGACCACTATTTAGCACACACTACAAGGTATGTTCAAAGTCATCAGTGACAGTTTTGCTTATACAATCTTCTCAAAGCAGGAACCGAACCCAGAGGAACCCCCTCCCCCCCCCCCCCACGCCAAAAAAAACAACAACAAAAAAACAGCAATCCTTTTAACCATTTCGCTTTGCATCTAGATTCCCCATTTTAATGAGAAAGACAGTTTTAAACAAAAAACTGACAGACACACAATCAGCAACATGTGTAATTCAAACAATTAGGCAAATTGTAAGTGCCAGACGCAATGGTTTCTAAACTGAATCACGAAAAAGCTTTCAATTATCTGATTGACTTCAAACTCAGTCTCTTAGAGTACAAGCGAGTCTTGCTGAAAGTGCTTGACTGCACTTCTGGTGGGAGACTATATAGTTCCACGGTTTGGGAAGCAAACTGCAGCTGCTACCAAACTACTGCAGGGTGCAGGATGGAGGGGAACTACCTGCACCTCAGTTGCCGCTGCTGCTGCTGCTGCTGCTGCTACTGCAGCAAGACCCTCCCAGCCTGCAGCATCCCAGCTGCTTTCCACTGCACCTGGCCGCTGCACCCATCACCAACCAGTCCCACACCAGTCCCACCTAGTTGCTAGTGGCTAACCCAGTCTGAGGAATGGCCAGCTCAGGTAGATCATCTTCAAAAACACTCTTACAACCAGATTTGATTGTTGTCATGCTAATCTGCTATGGAAGTGAGTGGCAGTGATGTACATCAATCTGCATTAGAAGTATACCTAGGAAGTTCGGAAATTACCAACGTAGAAATGTTACAAGCTGTGAAAACCTATCATAAAACCAAGGGCCTGTGTAAAGCCAGGGTGGGTAGATTAGGGCTGTAAGTCTAGTATTTCTGCACCTGATGGGCACAGGCAGGGATCATGGCAATGAGATGAAGGATGAAACAGCCATACAACTTAGGCTCGATCGGGAATTGAACCCAGGACCTGGAAGCCCAGCGTGCTACCACTGAGCTAGGCCTCCACCCCCATGTAAAGCCAGTCGACATCATGTAAATCCAGGATTCCCGTAGGACCAGGCAGTTTCTCAATCACTGGGAGTCCTAAGTTTACACTAAAAGGTGAATTCTGAATTTCTGATTCCTCTTATAATGTCAAATAAGTAAGTTTCTGGAATGGTTGGAGAGGGGAACTGGTTAGTGAGTTACACTTAGGGCCACTTAGCTACTACAAATATATATTTATCCAAAATAGAATGACAAAAGGCCTATACATCTGCAATCACGAAATTACGACATACAAATGATGGTTGAACAATCAAACACTTCCATTGGCAAAGACAGTCCCTCGACCAATAGTACTCCTGAATCCACATGTGACATGATATCCTCTGGACTTTTGTTTCCAAGTCAATGAAAGTAGCGGTAACAATCCTATTTACTTAAAACTATGAACATTTCACTTTTCATCCATTTTGGTAATTTATATTATCGGACATATAATTGATACTATTTTGAACAGAACTAGTTCTTAAAAACTGGAAGAATATAGTCACCTCTCTCTGTGTTACAGCTTTATGCATTTAAACCCACATTTACAAACATTCATTGAACAATCCAAGACTAAATTTCTATTTAATTTGGATATGTATATTTCATCAAATTTGAGATTTTTTAGAGTTATGGCACAGTTTGTGCTCTTGCCACCGCATAGACCAACCTTAATTTCTAATGAAGCCATCAAAATTCTTGGCTGGAGCCAACCTTTCCTGCGAAAAGCATGGTCAAACTACCCAAAGTGGGCCAACATCTCTGTTCCCATTCATATAGAAGTTTGCCCCAATTGAAAGCAGTTAAATTGGGTTGGCCCCTTGTCTGGAAATTATTTTTATGAGTGATGGTCCCATCCTGACGAGGGTGGCCTTGTCGCCTGCACAGAAAGGCTAGCCCCTTGCTGGAAAAGTTTGCCTTTTCTGGTGTTATCTGGAGAAAAGCCTGACCTATCTGGCTGGGTGCTACGTTCCCTGGCATGCGGCCAACCTTTCCTGCTTTTACAGCTATAAACTCTTGGGGGGCGTTCACACTTTCACAGATGGGCATGGCGATTAAGTGCGGATGACCAAAAATGTTTACTCTTGCTTATCCTTGTTTAAACATAAGTCAATTGCTCAGCATTTTATGGATACTCCTGCTAATCCGTAACATGGTTGTAGTCCCTCCAAATCATCCGTGACCATCCTTGGAGAGGGCAAAATGTTTTAAACATGTTTAAAATTTGACGTTCTACGAATAAATTGTTTACATTATTAAGGGAATCAATCGGGAATTACTCAGGACTCGCTCAGTCGGCGAGCATTCTACGTACGTTCTACATACGTCCGTTGCCATTCGTGGCCACTCTTGCTAACTCACGGGTATGCAGGGGAGGCTGTTTATCCATGTATACTTGCCATCCACTCATGTTCACACTTGTACAGCTCATGGAACGCTCGTGGAACGCTCGTGGAACGCTCTGTGGCCCGCCTGTCGTCTTCCATCGACCGTCCGCCCTAGCACCTTGCCCATCCATAGCCCTCTCCTCATTCACTCTTGAACCACTCGCACGAGCGATATACGAGTGCCTCACAGATGCCTCATGGATGCTTGGCGCAATAATTTATACTTAACGAGTGGTCAACGGACATTCGCCGAGCTGTCGCCGAAATTTGCCGAATGGTCAACAGACGTATAGTCCCGTTTTGATGTCGGTGGTCACTTACTCTCTTACTCGTGATAGCTTTAGAAACTAACTCCTGAGGACGTCAAGTGAATCCAGGACTCTCATTGGCTGAAGTACTGCCTTAGCCAATGGGAGTCCTGGATTCAAAACACGTCATCTGGAGTTTAGTTAGAAGACAATCTGCTGTAATTGGGGAAAGCTAAATATAGTCAACTGTGGTTGTCAAGGTTGCCCTTCAGCCAGCCAGCAAGACAGCCAATTGCTGGGTAGGTTGGCCTTCATTAAAGAAGTTGGGGCCCCTCTCCCAAAAGGTTGACCCCCATGGAGAGTTGGTTTTTGAAGAACTAAGTATTCTGGCTACAGGAACTGCATGTGTCTGAATGTCAATATCCAAAAAATGTCTGTAGGACCATACCATAATATCTATAGCGCCAATTTCAAAATCCGTCCACGGGCACTGCATCCATCATGTCAGTAGCCAAAAATGTCCATAGGCAGTGTTTAGGCACGAAATCTTCAGTTCTGTAGCAAAGTCATATAACTTGTAAGTTAAAAATGCCTTCAAAGTGCTCATGCATTTTTGATTTGGTTAGGAGTATACACCAAACCCCAAGAAACATTTTTATGAAAGGGTACATTGTTTCATGGGAGTTAGTCGAAAGTGGAGTATTGACGAACCATCCAACCACTTGGGGGCACCACTTTCTAACCACTTGGGGGCACCACTTCTCAAAGATGGAGCAGGGAAGTTTCTGTTCTCTCATATATTATAACTTGTGTTGGCAGTGTAGCAGAAATTCTCCTTTAAAAGTCACAGAATGGTAATACAATTATGCAAGTGCAAGATGCAATGAACTAACATGAAAAGTACAGATATTTTGATGCAATTTCCATTACTGAAACCTTCATGCTCCCTCATTTAAATAAAGTGTCCTCCCAAGGTTATATACACAACTACAATAATGAAAATCGCATGCCTTGTCCCATTACTGACAACTTCATGTTCTTCCCTTATCTAAACATGTCCTCAAACGTTCTATAGAACTAGAATGAAAATCACATGTCCTTTTCCGGACAACTTCATGTTCTTTCTTTAACTAAACATGTCCTCAAACATTCTATAGAACTAGAATGAGGGGTGGGTGGGTGGGTGATTAGGGCTTTACGTCCTGTATTTCTGCACCAGTTGGGCTAATTAGGACAGGCAGAGACCATGGCAATGAGACGAAGGATGAAACAGCCAGACAACTTAGGCCCGACCGGGAATCGAACCCGGGACCCAGCGATTGGAAGCCCAGAGCGCTACCTCTGAGCTAGGCCCTGCCCTATAGAACTAGAACGAAAATCACATGTCCTTTTCCTGACAACTTCATTTTCTTTCCTTATCTAAACATGTCCTCAAACATTCTATAGAACTAGAATGAAAATCACATCCTTTTCCTGACCACTTCATGTTTTTTCCTTATTTAAACATGTCCTCAAACGTTCTATAGAACTAGAATGAAAATCGCATGTCCTTTTCCTGACAACTTCATGTTCTTTCCTTATTTAAACATGTCCTCAAACGTTCTATAGAACTAGAACGAAAATCACATGTCCTTTTCCTGACAACTTCATTTTCTTTCCTTATCTAAACATGTCCTCAAACATTCTATAGAACTAGAATGAAAATCACATCCTTTTCCTGACCACTTCATGTTTTTTCCTTATTTAAACATGTCCTCAAACGTTCTATAGAACTAGAATGAAAATCGCATGTCCTTTTCCTGACAACTTCATTTTCTTTCCTTATCTAAACATGTCCTCAAACATTCTATAGAACTAGAATGAAAATCACATCCTTTTCCTGACCACTTCATGTTTTTTCCTTATTTAAACATGTCCTCAAACGTTCTATAGAACTAGAATGAAAATCGCATGTCCTTTTCCTGACAACTTCATGTTCTTTCCTTATTTAAACATGTCCTCAAACGTTCTATAGAACTAGAATGAAAATCACATGTCCTTTGCTGACAATTTCATGTTCTTTTGCAATGTAAATATCTTCAAAACGTTCTAAAGAACTGTTACGATCGAAAGTTCCTTTTTTCAACATCAAACACGCCAAGGAAGTCATATGGAATTATATTGAAAATCACATGTCCTGTTAACACAAGTTCAGGTTTCATTACCTGAACAACATTAGATCAAGAAGTTACATATATCATTTTGATGAAAATCACATGCCTGGTGTGAACGATTGAATAAATGACAGTAAATCCATGTCATCTCTGTCATGGATTTACTGTCATTTATTCAATCGTTGTAATTTTTATCTATTAACTCTTATTTTTAAGACTACCACTGAGTGTCTGTCCCTTGCCACTGGTCACAGGATTGAAATTTGAAAGACATTCTTTATATTAAGACTAGGGTGGCCCCTTGGCAACCCTAAAAAACGTTCTACGGAAATTTAATGTAATGATGAAAACCAGGTCCTATTAGTAAAAATTTTTTAATATATATTAATTAATTTTTCTTAATAAATTGACCTCAAGAAGTAATGTAGAATTATATAATGATAATCACATGTCCTATAACTGAAATTTTTTTTTATTTATTTTTTATATATACAGCTGTATATATATATATTTTTTTCCACTATATTGTACATTTGTATATATTATATGAGATGATTTTAAATTATCGAACTATTTAGTGACTCAGTTTATTGTGTATTTATGTATAGAGACATTACAGTATTTTTAGAGACTATACATACATAGCTATTTAACAATCAGTATTATTTTAACATGTGATTTGTACATTATGGTGCATATTAAAATATTCATTGTGTATATATATTATTACTTCATATTGAGCTACAGTAGAGCCTAGCTATATATCCAGGATTTCTTTACTTTTCTTTACCCTTTTCTATTGTACATACTCGATGTTTTTATGTTTTAACTTGACACATGTATCTTTTTGATATGGATTTGTCAATAAAAGTTTATATATATACCCTCAAGAAGTACACTACTACTGTGATAAAAATCGTCCTATTCACAACTTAAGATACAAAATTCCTTGATTCAAGAATTATGCAAACAAACAACAGTATACACGCGATTTTAAAATCAGTAACTCATAAGTTTATTCAATAATTCACAAATTACAAAATTAAATGATGCTTGCGATTATAAACATTTAACAAAAATTAACATAACAAAATCTGCAGAGCGTAATATAACTAGTTATCATAGTGGAATGGGTAATATTGCGTCCAGTCACATGGACCTAGGTGGGTATATCGTTATGATTATTGTATAATAAATGAACAATGTATAAATATGTAAATATTAGAGTAATGGAATGCAATAATGGACATTTACACCTTCCATACAGTTTGTGCGTGTTTTTAAATACTCAATTAAATCCTTTTTCTCATGTCATAAAATAAAACCAAAAAGCCCTAGTTTTTCTATCTATCTGGTAGTTTTCACTCACAACTAACAAAGCGAACTGACCTTTGACTAAATAATTCACAATCGGATATTTAGAAATGCATTGTCAGTGGCAGATCTAGAAATTCAGCCTACGCTATGAAAATTACTCTTGAGTAGCAGACTTTGGAATTATTTAAAATAACTGTTAAAATATCTGTTTGATTAAACAATGGGTCCTAATTTCACGCAACTTTATTCGACATCAAGGTCAAGTGACTTTGAAATATATCATTGTACTTATTACGCACAATTTGTAAATTCAAATTGGGGAGCATAGTGATGCGCGCACAGACCTTTCCTAAAATATTAAACGCCAGGACCCGTAGACAAACAAATACAGTACACATTGAATTGCGTTTATGGACAAGGCCCTTGGTATCTTACGCTCAGCAGCGAGACAGTACACTTCACAAAAATCAAAGGACTTTTTACACGTCACCAGGCAAAATACACCAGGATAGTCTACAGTAGCTGAGCTACATAAAAAGTCACTATTTTGACATTTATAACTGTAGGAATGGACTAGGATGCACTAGGAATGCTTGAACAGCACATTTATCAGCTTAAAGTAGCTTAAATAACTTTGTAAATAATAAATAGTATTGATAATTCAGTATTTCACATCAATAAACAATTGTCATACAGGAATGTACATATGACCAGAGTATAAAATATACCTCACGTCTTAGACTAGGTCGCAAAGCACTTCTACAAGTTCTCAGCCTGCAAATAGTGCAGATATTAACTCACTAAATGATGAAAATCAACAGTTGGTTGCATTTAACGAAAAAAGCAACATGATGAGATTGACCAACAATGAGTACAATAACGAGTAACAACATTGCAACAATTTGCAAGAATTACCAATTATTACTTGATTGCAAATCTGAGATTCAGTATTTGTTCAAATACCTGTTTCATGATCGTCTTTACTCTGAGACCCAAGTAAAACGTCATGATTGCTAATCTGAGATTCAGTATTTGTTCAAATCCCTGTTTGTCTTTACTCTTGAGGCCCAAGAAATCATCATAAATAGATGTCTGTACATAAATAACTAACCTTACAGAAATCATCAGCAATGCATAAATTAAATTACTTTTAATTTTTCATGCTACCTGACATACCCTATTGCCCTAATTTCTAAATTTCCAGATGACTGTTAGTTAGGACAGATTTGACTTTCTTTTAAACCACACACAATCACTCAGGCCCGTAGCCAACCACTGGTTCTGCAAACTCGGACGAAAATGAGGGAAATGCTCCGCTTGGCTAGGCGTTGGGTGGGTCTTTTCCAATGAAATTGTGAACCTTCTATACAACTTCTTTTTTTATTAGCATTCCCTGATGTGGACCAATGTGTGGAGATGGACCAAGTTGGGTGGGTCTAACGACCCCCTCGACCCCCCTTGGCTACGGGCCTGCACTTCATGTGATTATTTAAACCATCGTAATTAACATTCTTGATAAACAATGACCAACCAGATTGGTAATCAAGTAACATGGTAAGCAAGCAGAATAACATTTAACCTTGTCAAACAAATCTCCGATTAATGATTATTAGTTAGATTATTATAAACATTAAACTGCAGTACAGACAGACAAATTGAGACAATTAACTGTGATGTTACCAGACAATAAACAAAGTGAGTTCCAATTAGCACGATTAGACTGCGGCAAAACTTTTTATATAGGCACAGCTCTAGTAGATGGAAATACTCCGATATAAATGCTAGGTTCACAAATGAACACATCGAAATAGCACATCAATGAATATCATTAATATTTTATTATAATATCCCCATACATATGTGCATTTGCAGGACTGTCATTTAGAAGCAATGATAATATATTTGTGAATGTAAGTTGAATGTTAATTCAATGTACAAAAAATGCAGTTGATCAGCTGCATGTTACATCTTCATGTATTATGATAATAAATAAAACACAAAATATCTTGTGTTGATGACTAAACACATGTGACTAGCGGCTATTCTTTAATGACACCTTCGCTGAAGTATCATCTACCATAAAGGATGAAGTTACAATCAAGGAGCCATTTCTGACAGATTTTTAAGTTCCCTGAGGAAGACAAAATCCTTGAGGTAACTCGGTAGTGGTAGTTTGTCAATTTTTGTTTGGATGCCGTACCCCAAGGATTGGCGAATGGTGCACCGAGCCAATTGTTGTAAACTTCTGGGGTTCAAGATACAGCTCCACACACGGTTGAGTAATGCAGAATCTTCTGCTAGAGGGCGTGGAAGTGCATTGTTAGTGACTCCTTCTTCCAGATATCTCCTGTTTAACTGACAGCCTCCTATGATGCACATTTCTAGGATGGTGACAAACTTCTTGTTAGGTTTGGCTTGGAATGGATCAAGATTAGACACCGAGCAATTAGCTTCCAGCAAAAGACGCAAAACTTTACGGTGGCTTTCTTTAATGGCTAGCTGAGCTGGCGTCTCTCCGTTAGATGACAATGGATCGACATTAGCTCCGTTAGACAATAAGAGTTTAACACACTGCGCATGACCTCCTCTAGCAGCCTTGTGTAGCGCAGTCATACCATTAAATTCCGCTCGATTCACATTTGCTCCTTTCCGCAGTAACATCTTCACAATGCTGTAATTACCACGAGAGGATGCAATCAGACAGGGAGTGACATCATTCATCCAGACACTCACTTCTGGGTCCACACCAGATGCTAGAAGGATGCGAACAATGTTTGGATGGTTATTTTGACACGCCATATGAAGAGCCGACCACCCATCTTCTGTTTTTGCGTTTATATCAGCTTTAGCTTTGATCAGCATGTCGACAATGTCATCAAAACCATGTTCCGCAGCAACAATCAATGGAGTCTTGCCATGGCTGTCTCTTACATCAGGAATGGCCCCAGCTGAGAGGAGGATATCTACGCACTTGGTGGACCCAGCTTTTGTCGCCACATGTAGAGCGCTTTTTCGCATGAGGTTGAACTGATTGAGGCATCCATTAGGGTCAGATGTTGTGTACCTAACCAATAGTTTAACGATAGAATAATGACCTCTTTTCGCAGCAAGCATTAGAGGCGTATCACCATTTCTGTTTGGTCTACCAGGGTCAGATCCTTCTTGCAATAAAAACTGCACACAATCCAGGTGCCCCTTGTCTGCAGCCATGTGTAGAGCCGTCATCTGATCCAAGTTGCCGATGTTAACATTCCAATACTTATGCTCGCGGGAAGCAGTAACCAATATGCGTAGGATGTCTAGGTGACCATTGTGGGCTGATAACATTACCGGCAAGTTGCCATTTTGACCTTGAAGGTCTAACCTTGCTCTGACCTTCAGCAAAGAAGTGACACAATCCATATGGCCATGAATGGCTGCAAGATGCAAAGCAGAGAGTTGTGTATTGTCCTGGATGTTAACGAGAGCTCCATTGTCAATAAACAAGTTAACGAGGTGGTCATGTCCATGTTTCGAAGCAATCATAAGTGGTGTTAAACCCTTCCTGTCCTGCAAATCTAACTGAGCACCTTTATTGCACAAGAGTCGGGCACATTCAAAGTTGTTCAGTTTGGCTGCATAGTGTAGGGCAGACATGCGTTTACGATTAACATGATCCAGTTCTACGCCATAATCCAGCAGAAGACGTACAAGGTGAACAGATCCTGCTTCGACAGCTAACATCACTTCAGTTTCACCTGTAGCCGTTTCACCAAATTGACAACCATTATTTACCAACGTCTGTGCAACTTGGACATATCCCCCTCTACATGCATGGTGCAGGGCTGTCAGATCATTCGTATCTCTGTGGCTGATATCCACTTCTACACGTCTTAATAGCAATTCACACATCTCAAATGCTCCATGTTTAGCCGCTGTTAACAGTGGCGACATCCAGTGAACATCCATTGACTCAGGGTCTGCACCGTACTTCATTAATATGCAAGCATTTGTCACTTGGTTCACCGCGGCAGCGTAATGTAGAGGAGTCTTATTATCAGAATCTCTTGCGTTAACATTGCCATCAACAGTGATGAGGTGCTGCAGCAGTTCATGTTTATTTGTGCATGAAATGTAATGAAGTAGAGTTTTCCCATGAGAGTCATACTGATCGGGGTCGGCCCCATAACTTAGCAGAACTTTAACAATGTCGTCATGACCATGTTTGAGAGCCACCAGTAAGATAGGTTCATCAGCCGTTGTGTACATGTTTGGGTTGCGATCTTCTTGTAGGAGTGACTCCACAGCAGGCTGGTCGCCTCGCAAGACAGCAGCCAATAAGTCCGCATCAGCATCCTGCAAGGACAACACAAGTAAGACTCCATTATTAGAAATAACATACACTCATCAAAATCCTAAAACATTTCACTGAAAGTCAATGAATAAAACCATTGTTTGTCCCTGCAACAACTTCATGTCACATTAGTTACAACTAGAAGGATACATGATCAAGTATTATTGTCTACCATTACTGGCATCATACGGGGTTTGGTCAAAACGGCTAAATTCATAACGGCCAACATAGCAAGGACGGCCAATCGCAAAATCGGCACCATACCAAGACAGCTAAAGGATAAAACGGCCACCTACCAAAACGGCCAATTGTACTATTTGCAGCTTTTTTGTAGGATATATGCTTTCTCATTTATCTATCTTCTTCTAACCGGTACATTTACATCTAGTCTGTATATTAAATGATAAATAAATGTCATATTTCCTACCAAAAAAAATGTATTCTCCATATAAATGTGACTGGTTTCATTTGAAAATGTGCAGGCTGTATATGAATTAATTGTATATGAAGTTTACAGTATTAATTTGAGATATTTACTTCATTTTATATAAATTATTAATATCTTGTCATAATGTTGTACAATCTCCCTCTTTAATATGCATAATAAACAGGAATCAGTTGAAATTCAGAGTTTCAATGTGATCAATGATGAAAAAGCATGATTTACCCCCATTCTTTTCATCATTCAAAATGCTAATAGCAATTGACATAACGGTCACGGCTGATCGCTATTACATATCTAACATAAAACCAGCACTACACTGCTGATGTAATCAATTGATATATATATGGAGGCAGTTTATCTATTTTCTCTGCAACTTGCAGTTCTGAGACTTTTTCAAATTGGAAACTAACTTCTGTTGGGTTACCTAGATATTCTTTAAAGTTAGTGTTTTCGGGTTGCATTATGGTTGCAGATAGTTTTGGGCCAATTTTATTGCAGCTTTATTGAAAATTGTCTATGGCTGTATTTAACTATCTTGATTTTATGAGGTTTTTTGATTTTTCTTACATTGATATCAATAGTGATGTAGTATGGTTAATGATCAGAAATTTTATTTGTTAGAACCCCTGATGTGGTGTTGCAATTGTTGCTTGAGAATTTCCAGAGTATGTTATCAATGAGACTTGCTTGTGTATTAGAAAATCTGATGGGAATTGTAATCTTGGGAAGGAAGCTTTGGGACATGATCATATCAAAATATTTGGAAATAGAATAATCCCAAGAAAGCATGTAATAATAAGGGAAAATATGATAATTTGCAAACTACTACTCAACACAATATATATATATATATTTATATGAATAATTAAAAAAATATTGAGTTGGCCATCCTGGTAATTGGCTGTTTTGGTCGATTGGCCTTTATAGGGGGTGGCCGTTTTGGTTTTGGCTAGTTGGCCGTCATGGGGAGTGGCCGTTATGGTCGTTGGCGGTTTTGACTCTACTCCCATCATACTACATGAATGCCAGAATGTTTATAATATATCTTAGTAAAAACCTGTCAGACATCAGAATGCACTTAAAATACTTGATTTTTAATATAACAAGACCAATATTTCATTAAAGTTAGATATAATACAATGTTATGAAATAATACAACATAAGCTTATTTCTTAACACAGACTGGCTGCATTATCTGTAGAGTCTATTGATAGCAAAGCTTTTAACTGAGGAAATACAGTATATTAAATTCTTCACGAACCTGTCTGGCAACAATTTCCTCGGCTTCCTCCATGGTGTCTATGCCAGGGCAACACCAGAGGGTGGGGAGATTGAGGAATGTGGGCAGGACGAAGCACATTGGCCTGCCAGCTTGTCTATTCAACAAGGGACAACACATAACTCCCAGTGGGTGTCTCCCTGTAAAAGAAATTTATTAAGCATTATGGTAAAACATGGCATTTTATTTTCAGTAGCTATAAGCTATCCATATCCACCATGACAAAGCATGTGATAAACACAAATCTGTCAGTGTAATAAAGTGGGTGAAGGGCCATCATGTAGAGCTGCATGGTCTGGATGAACAACATCAGGTATGTATATATGCTTTTGTCTCCCTTTGAAAATGATACTTTTTCACCGAAAGCACACAAACACACTGGCAGTCAGGAGTAAAAGATTTTGTGTAAAAACTGCAAATTCTTAAGAGCATGTTGTACAGAACTTGCAGTGTTTACTTTTCCATCTCTCTCTGGATTGCTTGCCGGATGTCGTGCCTATTCACTTTGATCATCAATGATGATCAACCTTATCATAAGAGTATGGATTGTCATCAATTATAAATTAAACCTTTTCCCATGAATACTTCCAGATGAAAGGTTTCATTTATCTTCTTATATACACATAAGAAAAAATACAAAACATCGGTGAGATGCACTGACATCCCAAACACAAGAAATTTGCAGAAATCTGTCAGAATCTTTTAGATTTTAAGTCTTAAGTAACAGAATTGTAAATTACAGCATTTACCTCGGCATTGTAATTAACACAGCGGGACGAAATTAAGCTTAAAGGGAACTAATTTCCATTGCACCACTTGCATATCTACATTAACGGTTTGACAGGCTAATGACAGTCGAAACTGACATCTGACAGCTGTCAAATTACCAGCCCCAATTATCGCCCAGGCAAAAAGTCTCGTCTACAAAGATCGCTGCATTCACTTGATGCACGTAAAATATGACTGCTATTCGATAGATTGTGTGAAAATATTTGCTTTTACCGTAAAATCATTGCCATGGCATTATGCGTACCTGCACAGAAATTTTCTAATCTTCCAAGAAAATTTCGTCGCCATTAATAATAATAAGTTGTAAATCGATCGCTAGATGTCGCGACTTGTTCAAATAAAATTCGATAGAGGGCAGCAGTGTCGACAAAAATCTGATTGATGAGGTGGAACGTCTTTTTGCATGAATAACGACCAGAAAAGCATATATTTTCCTGTCCTAGATGTTCATTACGATGGTAAATATGCATATGAGTACTTTGTGCGCACTGTCATGCGTTCAAGAACTGTATTTTGACTTTTTATGGAGGAGA
This sequence comes from Alitta virens, assembly GCA_932294295.1. Classification (NCBI taxonomy): domain Eukaryota; kingdom Metazoa; phylum Annelida; class Polychaeta; order Phyllodocida; family Nereididae; genus Alitta; species Alitta virens. The sequence goes on from OW028581.1 coordinate 18,540,725, forward strand.
TAATGTGCCCGGGAAAAAAGTCAACATGCAACATTGACAACAAGTTTTTGAAGTTGCACCTGCCGCTCAGGGTAAACAATGCATGGTATGGCTTACTTAATTGATTTATTCGGAAAATAAAGATACATAAGTCATGTATAAATTATATGAGTTGCATGCTAAAGTCTAAGACTAGTTTCCAGCATGGTCCATTTGTGAATATGTTGGCCCAGTCAGTTAATGTGATGGTAGCAGGTCGATTCGTCACTGCGCGATTCGTCCCCGCCAAAACAGGTCCATTCGTCACCTGAAAAAAGTCTGTTCGTCACCCGAAACTGGTCGATTCGTCACCCGCATTTAAAAGTGCAGAATGGTGTTACATTATTGCTTTTATTTACTAGCGAAAAATAAATATCTAACGCCAATTTAATTTAATTGTAATAGCTTATTTATAAGCATGTGATGCCTGATGGATTAACTAAATACAATCGTGAATAAAAGATATGAAATGGCACTTGCTTGCTAATTGATATTAAATGAATGCCACGTTATTATTTTTGACATTGATTTTCTCTTTTGTTTCACAATGTCTTTAATGTTTGCTAATTGATATTAAATTAATGCCACAATTTATAAATATATAAAGACTAAATAAGTATTATCCTATTGTTATCTTAATACAATTGTGGATATTGATATAAATCACTAACTACTCAGTGTAAATTGTATCTAGTCTAAGCTATATATCTAGTAGAGTAAGGCTGGAGGGTGGGGGGGGGGGGGGGGGAGGACAGCCGAAGAGTAAGGCTAGCCGGCGGGAGGACGGCCTGTGCCTGCAATTATATAAAATATTCAAAAAATATTCGAGTGTCGAATCAACCAGTTTTGGCTGGGACGAATCGCGCAGTGACGAGTCATGATGGTAATTGAGTGCTGTGTTACATAGCTGGAAAATTTTAATTGATTTGTTGCTTGAACATTTGTCATGGTTATGCGCCTCACCACTGCTCACAGGGATAACAAATGATATAATCATTAACTTGCTATGACTTTTAAACAAGTTTGGTATCATAATGTCAAATGATTTATATTTGTTTGTATTATTTCATAATTTTTCTGTTATTTCAGAGCTATATGATTGGTCCAAAAAAGAAGAAAAATGTCGCACAACTAATGGGACAGTGAAACAACTGCAACGACAGTCCAGTTCCACTGGGAGCCTGGTGGAGGTCAATCAGAAGAAAGTGGCACTGTTTCGGTTCGGGGAAAATGTTTATGCCATAGATGAAAAATGTCCTCATGCAGGTAATGACATAACAAATATATTTTTTAAGTATTTCCTGTTGTAAACCTTTAAATATAGTTGTTATTGGACACCAGAGTTTTTTTAGTAATTATAATAACGAAAATGGTTGTGCACTTTTTCAAAATAATGACTGCAGCTATATGGCTATGTCTCAATGCTTGTGGTGTGAAGCTTGGCAGCTTGTATGACCAGTTGCCATAGGCAGACATACTGATGAGATGACATTTACCCCCATGGGTGGGGTCTTATACTTGCCTCAGCATAGGCAACGAGTAGAAGGCATCTCCAATTTAACATCTCATGCGATCAACACTAGCTAATGAAGAGTGTACAGGCCAAGAATCAAACCAGGGACCAGCAGCATTTATTGCCAGTTCAATAATGCAATCGCAATTATCATAATAATTATAGCATATTTGCTGAACAAATTTTTGCATTCTTCTATTGATTATTGTTATAATTTATTTCACAGGAGGACCATTACATGTCGGTGACATAGAAGTTCTTCCTGACAAGTCTGTTTGTGTGCGATGTCCTTGGCACAGTTGGCGAGTCGACTTGAAGACAGGGAAAGTGAAAATGCCCAAAGGACGGGATGATAAAAAGGCATCAGTCTATCCTGTTAAGGTTGATGGGGAGGGCAAGATGTTGGTTGGATTTGATTCATTTGATTCAAGTTATTTTTCATGCGAAGATTTCTAGAAGTAATTTAATGTTACAAAGATATTTTATATCTGTCACAGTAATTTTAAAATAAGAACTTAAAATATAATTTAATATATTTTACTGTGATGGATGAAAAAAGTTGATATATATCCCTCCCTTGCTAACGAGTTACTGTTTTAAAAACAATTGAAATTGTTGAAATTTTTTACTTGATTGTATACCTCCATGTGTTCACAAAAACTTTAATTGTAGCTTCAAATATTTACAATGGCTATTTTTGGAGAGATTTAGGCTGGTCCTTATGTAGTTATCACAAACATTTTTTAAGTGATTAGGAATTATGTTTTTTGGGTTAAAAAACATACAACCGGATTTGTTTTCACTTTTAGCTGAAGTTAAAGGCTGTCATTTAATGGCAATGAAGGCAGGAAAAAATAGCTTCTTATACCAACTATTCATGGTATTTTAAAATATTTTGGTATTTGTAAAATACTTTTCTTAATTCCTGTACCAGCCTCACTCTTGCCAGGTTAAACGCAATAACACATGCTTGGAAGTGTCAGTGCCAGCGTCTTTTATTGCTTTGTGAGAAAACATCCAGGTGTGTGTTTAGGTGAGGGAGAATAATACAGACATGTGAGAGAGGAATATAAATTGTTTTAATTGCCACTGTATTTGATATGTATAAATTTCAAATGTAATAGTTTTAGTTTTCTTGGCATTGTAACCTTTCCCTTTTACAGAAATATATTCATGTTGTATAATATATTCATGTTGTATTATATTTGTTAAGGTAATATCAGAGTAATATGTTAAACAGCAATGCTGTATAAAAATGGATATCACGGGTGGTTCTCTTTTTATTTCTTAATTTAAGAATTCATTCAATGTGATTTTAATGTTTTTGTTTGAAAAATCATCTTCCTATAGATATTGGTTGACACTGGTCATGCAAATTTTTAAGAATATTAAGCTTTCGTGTGACATACAGGCATTGAATGCTGCGCACATTTTATAAATATTTTATTTTAAGCTTTTTTGGCTATTCAGTTATTTCATATTTATGATTAAATTTTGTGAAGTAATGAGTTTTTTTTAAACATGTTTATGACTACATTATATATACTTTTGTATACATAACAGATTTTACAATATTTAGTGTTGTATTTAATATTTAAAATAAATGAAAATTCTTGCACGTCAGTAGTTCAATGTTGTTTTTATGACTGTTACCGTATTCAATGGAATCACCAGATCACTTTGAAACTGGCTATCCTTTGCCACAAAAGTAGCTTAATTTGAAACTTTGGCTGAAGAGATTAGTAGACTAGTAGGTATTAAGTTATGTGTCTTATCCACTAGGCGGATTGTCATTGAAAAGCCACCTGGCGGAAATTGTGGAAATCCTTTAAACCTGTTGCGCCGTCTGGCGTGAATCATAACGCGGCATTCGCGAATCCAAAATGGCAGCAGTGAGTATACTTTTTAACCGTTTTGCTGATTTCCGTTGATTTTTAGCTGGTTTTAAAGTCAATTTGGAACACAGAGGCATTGAATCACATAATTATGTCGGAAGAATGCAATGGCTTGTTGGCAAAGTGTTTGTTAACGTACTTATATGAAAAAGCGGAGAAGTTTCGACCCGGCAAGATCGAACATGTGCCTGGCACTCAACAACGTGTCTGGTATTGTTTACCCCAGTTGACATGGTAACAAACTTGCACATATTTTGGTGTTCATTCTGGCACTGCTTCTCAGTCTCAGAGATGCCAAGTTGAAGTTTTGGCTTTCCAGTTTACATTAAAATGTTAACTTAAGTTAAAAATTTATTCTGGATATCTTAGAAATTTGAGTAAGCAAGTCTAGAGGAGTGAGACAGCAGCCAAAATGAGTCAAGACTCTGAAAGACTGAGACTTGGCATGTCTACTTCATCTGTGGAATTGATAAGTGTTGTGCAGAGAGCACACTTTTTTTGAAGCACACAATTTCTTTGAAAATTAAACATTTAAGAGTCTTCAAACGCAAAGCAAAAGTCAAAGACTGAAATTTGTCAGGGACACCCCTGTCCAGATTGATGCAATTGACCTTGAAAAATTACCGAAATTGCCAAGAATAAAACAGTGAAGAAATGAAAGAGGTAAACAGTAAAGCTGTGTTAGTCAATGAAAAATGATGACTGAAAGTTTAAAGGCAAAGATCTTGTAATTATTTTGCAAGGACTGAAGCACAAACATTTTGTGGGTGCATGTGTGTCATAATGATATATATGATAACAGGGATCGAAATAAGGTTCAACAATGGTAACCTGCTTTCCAGTTACCATAAATATTGATGTGGTAACCTACTGTTGTTACCAAATAATTTGGCGCATTTTGTCACGAACGGCAGTCCGTTCGCGCGAAAATTATGGTAACCTGAACGATCGTTCTTGACTTATTTCGAGCCCTGTGATAATGTTCAGATGGCTGAAATTATGATGTTTATTGAATGTTTTTTCTTTTTTTAGCCAACAGTACAGAAGGTTCAGGAAGTTCGAGAGGTCACAAGAATTGAACGAATTGGTAAGATTTGTACACAAACATCTATTTAAAATTAATGAAATTTTACATTAAATGAGAGTAACACCATGTGCAAATGTAATAAGTGCCACTTCCTTGTTGTTTCTAGGGGCTCATTCCCACATTCGAGGTCTTGGTCTCGATGATGCTCTTGAGGCTCGCAATGTGTCACAAGGAATGGTGGGGCAAGCCACAGCCCGTCGAGCAGCTGGTATCATTCTGGAGATGATCAAGGTGCTTTCATATCTTATTTCAATTATACATAGAGTATATATTATTTCAGTGTGACTTGTCAGCTTTTTACAAAGTCTAAAAAAGGGACTTTCCCTATTATCCATTAGCTAGGGAAATGGAATAGATGAATGCAGAAAAAAGTAGAATTTGTATAACTTTAAAGGGTTTCTAGGCTTGTATGAAAAATCATGCAGCTCTCTGTTAGGTTATGAATTTATGAAAAACACGGAATTTGTCATTATATGTATAATAATACGTAAAATGCTAACAGAATTTTGATCGGAAATGAATAACGCTGGATGGCAATGTGGCTTATTGTAGATATTGAGTTCCCTAGGTTGAAATGGACTCTGTTGATATAATAAGTACACTAAACTTAGTGGTATTTTGGTGATGATATTGGGTACCAGGAGGCCGTATAATCACAAGGGAAAATATCTAGTGAATCAGGGAAAATACAGGGAATTTTGTTTTCAAAATTGAGTGGATACCCTGATCTAGTAGAGTGCTCGTTGTATTACCCCGAGGTTAGGGTGCATCAGACCCCCCTTGATTTTTAAAATGCCTTTATATTCTTATGGCTGTATACATAATAAAAATGTTCTACCTCATGAAAAAATAATTTGGTCAAAATTTCATGAATTTTGATTAACATTTACCGAGTCCACATTGAGATTGAAAAAATGGAAAATAATGATAAAATCAAGAAAAAAGAAAAAAAAGTAATTTAAAATTGCAGAAATATATTCCATGTTCACACTTTCTTGAACAATGCATATGACATTAAAAAGTAATTAGAAAACAACAACTTTAAGTTTTCATGAAAAGTTACTAGAGTTTTTATCTGATGGTCTATGTCTATAATGAACCGATCAAGGGTAACCATAAAAATCCAGAAAGTCATTCTGTTCACATGTTTATGCACTATTCAGTTAGCTTCCTCTTCCGGAGGTTTGGTCTCTCCTTCCTGTCCGTTTCCACTACTTGTAGGACATTCTGAAAGTGCTCTTCTGACTTAGCAGCACCAGTAAAGTCGGCACTTAGCTTCACCCCTCTTTCTGCACAGTCATCAATGAAGTTAATGGCATTGATCTTCATTTTTGAAGAAAGATAAGATGGCAACTTTATCCACTCACTAACTTCTTTGGTCAGAAAATCACTGCTTTCACTGTCAGCCAGCTGAACAGTGTCACTAGCTATATCTCTTTCTTTCTCAGCCTTCTCTTGGAATTTCCTTTGTTTTAGTGCTCGCGATTCTTACGCTTGATCTGGGATGCCAGTGCCTGATCATGAACACCAAATGAGGCAACTGTCAGTTTTCATTGACTGAAGAAATTTAATATCTTCTTGGTTTTTCATAACTTGCTCTGCATCTCTTGTCCACAGAGGAAAAGTCTTCTGCAGATCATTTTCCACATCTTTCAGCTTAGCCAGTACACCTGGAGATGAGCAGCGGTCTACTGCTATTTCTCGAATTTTAGCATTCTTCTCAACCAGTTCTACAATTTTCTGACAACCTCTTTTCTCTGAAATCATAGGGATGTTGCCTTTCAGATAAAATGGAATTATCTTGTCCAGAACAATCTTTGCATTGTCCCTTTGTGTTCTGTTGGATGCTGTACCCTGCGCTGATCCTTCACGTTGATGAAACATGTAACATCTTATGACCTGCTCGATGGTTGGCAGCCTGCAGCCTGTAATTTCTTCATCCTTCTCTGTTATGCCAGCTCCAAGACCAAATATAGCAGCAGATTCACGAGTATTCCTTGCTTTTTTAGCTGCTTTTGCCATTTTGTCATCTGTCAATGCAAAAACGTAGTACATGACCGTATACTGTATTAGAGCAATACTTCTAGAAACAATATATTTCTGGGAAACTGAAAGTGAAAGTGCAGAAGACTGATATAACCACTATTAACCACTTAAAATTCTGGGAAAATGAAAACATTAGTGCTTGCAGTAGTTTATAATGACCTATTCCAAAGTTTCGAATATTGCCATTATTTCAGATTTTCATGGCCGATGTGGACCCGGTAGAATGTATCCAAATTTCAAAATATTTTACACAGTGTATTTTTCTTAGGGGTAGAGCATTTCTATTATATAGCCATGAGAATATTTTTTAATAGGGGGTTTGATGCACCCTACCCGATGTTGTGTTACCCTGAACACCTGCTAATCCTGAGCCAGTCTGTTAAATTTTGCCGTCCACTTTGTTTTTCATGAAAAGAAATTTCAATGTAATCTTTCAACAGGTGGCAGCACCTGTCGGTCGCTGTACGCCATCTAGCAGTAACGTTCACGGTAATACAATCTCACGGTGTTACGAAGGAGTACTTGAATGTACATTGATTAGGCTAAACTCGTCGTTAATTCATCAAAAATTTCATTTTACATTTGTAGGATGGCAAAATTGCTGGAAGAGCAGTATTGATCGGTGGCCAACCGGGTACAGGAAAAACAGCTATTGCAATGGGTAAGCGATGCTTTTCTTTTATTAGTAATTTAGTATCACACTATGCAGTTAAATTGAGAAAGACTGTACATACTGAAATGTTTTTCCTCAGGTATGGCTCAAGCCCTTGGACAGGATACACCTTTCACTGCCATTGCTGGAAGCGAGATTTATTCTCTGGAAATGAGCAAAACGGAAGCCTTGACTCAAGCATTTAGAAAATCCATTGGTGTTCGAATCAAGTAAGTCAAATCAGGCTGCAGTATTGTTAAATCTAGTTCACAAATCTTTTGGTTTACCAAGTGCTTGTATGGTGTTCATGCAAGTTCAGACATATTTTATAGCTAACTTTGCATTGGATATTTCTGGGTATTAATTTTTCAGGGAGGAGTCAGAAATTATCGAAGGAGAAGTAGTGGAGATTCAAATTGACAGACCAGCTACTGGAACAGTAAGTTGAGCAAACCAGTGCCTGGCAAATGTTTAATGAATTGTGCTTTTGAGAAAATTGTGTTGTATTTGCTGATGTTGTGATTCTTACTTCAAGGGAGCTAAAGTTGGCAAAATTACACTGAAAACTACTGAGATGGAGACGATTTACGACTTGGGACAAAAGATGATTGAATCATTAACAAAGGAAAAGGTCCAAGCTGGGTATGTATTCTGTTTGACTTAATAACTGGACTTAATAACTGTTGTTATTTATCTGTTATAGACATACACTAAAGGTAACATTAATAATCTAGATTTGCAGTTTATGTCAATGACTAGGATTTAGTAGCTTGTGCAGTTAGTTTGTACTTGTAACACACAAACGTCAGAAATGTGTTTACAGAGGAAAAAACAACTACAGTCAGTGATAATTTCTTGTTGACTCATTGCCATGCTTCTCCTTATACAGCGACATCATCACAATAGACAAAGCAACAGGCAAGATCACCAGACTCGGCAGATCTTTCACGAGAGCCAGAGATTACGATGCCATGGGGGCCCAGACGCGGTTCGTCCAGTGTCCAGAAGGAGAGTTGCAGAAGAGGAAGGAAGTGGTTCACACTGTGTCGCTTCATGAAATTGATGTCATCAACAGTCGTACCCAGGGCTTCTTAGCTCTTTTCTCTGGTCAGTAATACAAATCTTTGCTTGTTGTACGATAATGTTGTCGAACAGTGCAATACGGGCATTTATCGCATGACTGAGCATGTTTTTTCCCTGATACTGGTGTTTGTCCCTGGGTGATACTGATCTAAGAGGGGTGATATCAAAGCCTGGGAGGGATGTACGAAATTCAGCCAATCAGAGACAAGAGCTATAAGGATGTATGACAGGCAGCAGGGATTCAGGATTTTGACCAATGAGCAACAAATAGCCCGGGATGATATTGATTTCCACCAATCAGCAACAATTTCAGGGACACCCCTCCAAATTAAAATGACCAATGAAATCAATGCATTCTGCATCGTTCTTGCCCCAAATTCGTATTTTCAGCATGACATGACATGAACGTCACCAGTTCAGTCTACATTTTGTGTATTATTAATCAAATTCAGCCAGGTTTGAAGTTTCCAGTCGCCTCAAACTAACCAGAAATGATTTTTTCTTGGTAATAACTAATTTCGTAACAATGTTGGTTTTGGAAATACCTAGATTATCCTGTTGAGGCTTTACAGAAATGTTCTTGTGTATTTTTTAGGCATTGGCTGTTAGCTTTATGTTTGTCTTATGGTTAATTTATCAGTCATATATTACTTTTTCTTTTTTTTCCCCTCTATTTTATTTAGGCGACACCGGAGAAATCAAAGGAGAAGTCCGAGAGCAGATTAACGCAAAAGTAGCAGAATGGCGAGAAGAAGGCAAAGCGGAAATTGTGCCTGGGGTCCTGTTTATTGACGAAGTTCACATGTTAGACATCGAATGTTTCTCCTTTTTGAATCGAGCACTGGAAACTGATATGGCTCCTGTTTTAATTATGGCCACAAACAGAGGAATCACCAGGTAAAGATTTAGATTTTATAAAAATTGATTCTCTATTACCCATCTTCAATGATTGTGAGTTAAAAACTAACCAGCCTGTATGTCTTTAAATAACTTAGGTCAAGTCACTAAGGTCGAACAAAGTTGTAAATTTAATGGACTGTAGTGCTTAATAATGTCTGGATTACTGTCCATTTCAAGAAAAACTGAATACCAAAGAATCTCATATATATATATATAATAATTATATGAAGTAATAGCCTGGTTTGGTACTATTAGAATCATTCATAAAGAGAAACTAGTGCTTGGCCATCCTTTGATTTTAATTTGAAAAGTGAATTTTTGTGCATATTTCTTACTGTCACCAAAGTCACATTTTCCCGATGATAAAGATCACCGTGCATGGAGCTGGCACAGCGACTATTGCCCCGAATGGCCTAAATTTGTGTGGTTATTCATCTCCCTTATTGGATGCAACAGAAACTTATTGCACAATCAGCGAAGACCTTGCCATAGTTATTGCTTTCATCATTAAAATTACAATACACATTTGACATTTTTTTAAACTTCAAATGCTATTCCTTTTCATTGTAATTTATAATGGTATTTATTTATCTGCTCAGAATTCGAGGAACAAACTACGAAAGTCCACATGGTATGCCAATTGATCTCCTTGACCGACTTCTAATCATTTCTACATCACCTTACGAAGAAAAGGACATCAAGCAGATTCTTAAAATCAGATGTGAAGAAGAAGACGTAGAAATAACAGACGATGCTCTCACAGTCCTGACCAGGATTGGCCAAGAAACGAGTTTACGTTACGCCATTCAGCTCATCACCACTGCCAATTTGGTCTCTCGGAAAAGAAAGGTAGTTTTCATGAAATAAAATCATTTGTCGCGGTCTGTCCTAAACTTCTCTAGATGTAAAACAAAGGGAAACTAATGTAATTTTGGTATTTGACTCTCAATTCAACTGAATTTCATTATTTTATGGCGTTATCGGTGAGGCTGTTGTGTTTGAAAAAAATGGGGGGGAGGGAGGGACCAGAAAATTTCGAACTCTCCCTCCCCCACCCACCCCTGCTTTTTCATACATATTAAGATATAAAGAAAACACTGGTCAACCCCCCCCCCCCCCCCCCCCACTCTCCCTCTTTTGCTCTTTTGGAGAACCCTCCCCCGCTTTTTCAAGGATTATCTGGTCCACCCCTCTTTTTTAAATGGAACAGCCCCAATTTAACTGGAGCCATGACTTGTTACACGATCAAGTAATTGCTTGTTTAGTTACTGAAAGCCCATTTGATGATTAAGCTCCTCGTGTCCTAACACGTAGCATCTGCTTAGATGGACTGCTCCAGAGAAATGTGAAAAAAACTACTTTTCAAAACTTCAGTTATCTTATTAAACTTTCACTTTCAGGGTACGGAAGTTGGCGTAGATGATATCAAGAGGGTGTATTCACTATTTTTGGATGAATCAAGATCAACGCAGTTTTTGAAAGAATATCAGCAAGAATTCATGTTCAATGAAGTTGGTGAGTGGGAATAGTTAGATATATTAGATGTATGGCATGTCCAATTAGTCAAATACCTGAGGCAGATGTAATGATGAAATGGTAGAACCATTATGTTGACATAATAAAATGGTAGTGGGTGGTATTATGGAAATCAAAGGTTGGACTCCTCATCAGTGTAAGTCCAAAGGATGGGGTCTATTACAAGTCTGGTACATAGACAACATATTTGAAATTTTTATTGAAGTTGATTTGATTTCCGAGTAAATTTAAAATCATAATGGAGTCATTCTGTGTCAATTCAACAAATGCCTCCCACCTGACCATCTCAGATTTGCCTTAAAAAATTCTGAGGCAAAGGTACATTAGTTTATAGGAGGTGTGCAAAATTTTAGATCAATATCTCTACTCGTTTTGGCTAGAAAATCATAGAAGTGAAGATTTAGCCGTTTTTTGCACTCATTTTGGCAGCGTCATATGAAATGCAGTTTTTAAATGATTATATCTTAAAAACTTTTCAAGTTAAGACCTCTAAAATGGATATGCTTTAGATTTGGCCCCATTACTCTTGCTAGACAAACTTTGACAGGTACAGGTTGAATTTCCATAATATTCTGTCTGCTTGAAATAGCTTTTTCATTTTGGTCGTTTTTGCGAAACACCATTTTTGAATGGCTATAACAAGAACAATAATTCATGTAGAAGGCTGAAATTATAAACATGAGTTCTTCTATATGGGTTTTATTAGTACCATGAATGAAATGTGGTTTACATATGCAGTTTCAAAGAAAGTGGGGTACAAAATTAGGGAAAAACACAATTTTCAATAAATTCAACGTCAAATTGCCAATGTATGACAACATGCACCTACCTGGAATCTAAATCATTTTAAAGATAATTATTTTTGGCAATGTTCAGTAAAAAATTCATTGTGGGGATATTGTTCATTATCCAGTTATGAATTTTTTAATAATGCCTCACCTACTGGTATATACACATGTTTATTAGGGCTGTACACACTTATTTTTAAATGATACAATACGGTAAAACGGATATGAAATGTATCATGATATTTATCGTTAACTTATATCAGTGGGAGAATGGGAAATGCCTATAATGCTAAAAATATATCAATGAAATTTAATGAACAAATCTTCACTGAATAAATCCGAACTGTTGTGTTATGTCATTGCAATTAGAATCAATTGATATATTTTTTCAAAAGCACTGCAACATCCGGGTAGCAGGTGTTTTGTTTGCTCAATAACGCCGATCTGCAGATCATTTTAGTGTATGTTATTACGAATAACGATTATCAATACCAGTACCGTTATCCTTGTACCGGTACAAACGACATATCAAGAACAGGTGTACAGCCCTAATGTTTATAGTAGCATGCAGGTGACTGCAAGACAAGGCATTATATGTCTTTTCTATGTATTCTAATTAACAATATTTCTTTATAGGTGCGGCCGATGAAATGGAAACAAGCTGAGAAAGAACTTCATAATCAAGTATTACAGTCCCATCCAAACCTCATTTTAAATGTACATAATGTTATGAACTATCGACAATGTGTATTCATTCATTCCACGTGCAGATAGGGAATCAGATATGCTCGCGTTTATTGTAATTTGTCTCTTCAGGCTCATCACCTTTCTAAAATTATCAATGATGCTTTGTGATTTTTTGGCATGTTTGTGTCATTTTTATAGATTTATTTTCTTTTGAAGAAAATATTTATTAGTAAACATGTTTATACTTAATTTGAGTGTTGAATTTATTTTATTTTATAAATTTTATCATATGATTATTAAAAGACCTTTCAGCATGTCTGTGATTTTGATGCAAAATAATGTCAAAAGATAACAGTTAAAAAGATCTGTGAATTTCAGGAAAAATCCTCAATGTTGAAAATATTTCCACTAGAGGTCTCTCTGAGCATTCGGTATTCACTGGCGCCACCTATGATTTTGGGCAAGGGTAATGAACTACCAACATGGTCTTGAATTCTCTTAAGAGTGCCTAGCATATTAGTGGTGACAAAGTGAGTTTGGCAATACTGAAAATAACTTTTGCTCAAGTCCTTATGTGACATAGATCATAGCTTGTTTTGTTTGAAAATAAAACGACTCTTAAAAACTTGAATTTGCTCAGCCAGCCCTGAGTTTTCACCAACAGAGAGATTATCCTAAAATGTGGATCACTCCGTTTTATAAACAGTCAGGGTTGGGTGGAGATGTTCAATGGTCTTTCATGGCTTAAATCTACCACAATAAATTGTAACCACTTCCTACTAGGCTCTATAATGCCAGTGGTGACTGGATCAGTGAAAGCGATTGGTAGTTGATGCGTTGTCAGTTGTAGCTGTCAGGGATGGGAGTCAGGATTAGCTAATCAGAATGACTGGGTTGGGGGCTGAACCCCTGGACCACCAGATGGGCTGAGTGATACCTGAATCACCATGTAATCTACTTGTACTCGTAGAAAAATTAATCTATAATGTCTTATGTCTGCACGGTAGTACAGTATGCGTCTAATGTGCTGCTGGTCTGAAGCTGAGCTCGCTTAAATGGCCAGCAGCCAGAGGCACATACAATGATGAGATGGCTTGGAGTTTACACAATGTTGCAGATTTATCCCGTGTATATGAGGTCTTTTACTTGCCTCAGCATAGACACTGACTTACAAGCTCATGAAGGATGCCTCAGGCCTGGGCCAAGAATTGAACCCAGGACCTTCAGCAAGGCTGACCTATGGTGCCTTAACCATTAGGCCACCCTAGCTGCCATTGTTCTGACCTCATTGGCACTGCCTGGCTACGCCACAGGGAGCATTTAGAGGGTGGTTGACTGCCTGGAATGGCAGGGGACGTCATGGTTGGGTCCCTCTGGAGTTGGGCACACTCCCTCCTTAATGATTACAAGGGCTACCTGAGCGTGGAGTAGTGTTACTCCAGCCCCTGGGCTTTGGTTAGGAGCATCTATGCAAGGTAAACATATTGATCATGTTGATCTTACATTTAATTAGTATTAGTAAATAGCATTGTCATTACTAGATGTGTTGTTCATTTTTCAAGATGCATCAAAAGTAATGGTTGTTCTTTAGTATTAACAAGTAGTGAATTAACTCCAGACAATTTACACTTGGCTGTCCCCTTGATTTGTTTACCTTTATGAATGATGTGTTATTCTGACTTCAAAGTGACAATGTGTCTGAACAGTCAAGTCTAAAATTAGTGTGAAGAATGAAAGTAAACTTTAATCTTTGAGTCAATAATGCACAATTTTAGACTACACATTATTTGTTTAAAACTCTGGAACGTGCTACAATTTTATCCATAATTAATACATATCACATGTTAATACACAGAACAATGCAATTTAACCCCCCCCCCCCCCCAACACACACACACACACCTTGGATGAACAGAGATGTGTTCATCCAAGCACACACACACACACACACAATATATATATATATAGGGTAGAATAACTATTATGCAAGACACACAGTAATACTTAAGAATTTAAGAATAATGAATGTATAGATCGATCGATCTTTATTGACATGTGGTACACATGAATCACAGAAGAAAAAAATTCATTGAGTTTCAAACCACCTAGCCCCAAAGTGCTTATATGTCTTCTAACCATATGTATATAAATTAGCCATGAAATGCCTTACAAAAGAAATTTGCTACATATATTTGGAAATCATAATTTAGCACCACCAATTTTTTCAATTTCATCAATGAATAAACATTTACATCTAGACTAGCAACGTTCTTAAACATCTCTGTCCTCAGATAGTTATATTTTTCACAATACAAAGAACATATTTATCTTCTAATAATCCTGCATCACACATAATACAAAGTGTATTTTCAAGTGGTATATTCCTAGATCTGCCTGACTCTACATTTAGTGGCAGAATGCCTCCTCAGCTAAAACAGACCTTTTGTAATGACTCATATTATTTTTAACATATTCTTCTATTTCGTGCGCTGTTTTATACATATTATAATATCTCAATTTGACTTTATCATATCTGCTTGCTTCCCACTTTTCACAATCATATATCTTTAACTGTCTCTAATAAATCAATATTACAGGGTTCTCGTGACACAAATAATTAACTGCATGATCTAAACCAACTGTATGGAAAATTTATTTTACTTCTGCAGACCAGTTATTTCGACATTCATTCAGTCTCATGACAATAATCTGTCATACAATCTAAACATCTGCATGCTTGTGTCTGCTCCAAGTGGCACGTAATCATGCAACTATATGTGCGATGGGAAATCCTCAAACTTGTTAAATATGTTAAAACCTCATATTTAGGAAGAATATTCCAAAATTGGTCTGACAATTTTAAGAAATGTACTATTATAATAATTTTTATTTGAGCCAACGCCTTTATATATAGTGAGGCTCCTGCCTCGGGTAACAAATGAGCAGTTTCAGTGAGATCAGTGAAGTTGGCTACCCGAACCTAGCTACCTGACAGCTACCCGGCAGCTACCTGAAGATGTAAAGTTAGCTACCCGAACCCAGCTACCTGACAGCTACCTGGCAGCTACCCAAACTTTCCATGTATATAACTCCAAAACAGTTGAGTGTAATTTTTCCGTTTTTGCGCCAAAAGATACTTAGGGCAAAGGTTTACGTTCTAGAAAATTTTCGGAATTTTCTGAGCACATCTGAGATGTGATGAATCAAAAAAATTGAAAAAATGACGTTTTTTACCGTAACGCAAACGGTAGCTTTTTGGAGTGTCCAGTTGAGAAAGCGCCGGTAGAAAACAAAAATTAACTTTTGTGTCTAACTTTTAGCATAGACAAAACTAGTCTTTACAACCCTTAAAGGGGTCAAATTCATTAGTACTTTCGGGTAGCTGCCAGGTAGCTGGAATTTGTCTCGCCTTTTTTGCCACCCTCTCGTAAACGGTTTCACGGATCTTTACCGTTTTTGACACAAAGATACATTCGGCATAGGTCTACATTTTAGAATTTTCCGAAGCGTTACGGCTCTGAAATATCAAAAAAACTCAAAACCAACCTCTTTTGCCGTAGCTGCGATTGTAAATTTACCGGTTGACCGGTTGGGACAGTACCGGTAAAAAACAAAAATTAACTTTTGTATCTAACTTTTGCAATATGTAAAACTGACCTGTGCACCCGTTAAGTGGGTGTAATTAGGCCTTAGATTCGGGTAGCTGCCGGGTAGCTAGCTTCGCTATCGCATATTCCTCGAAAACGGTCAAACGTGATTTTTCCGTTTTTGTGCCAAAAGATGCTTAAGGCAAAGATTTACGTTCTAGAATTTTTTCGGAATTTTCCGAGCACGTCGAAGATGTGATAAATCAATAAAATTGAAAAAATGACGTTTTTTACCGTAACGCAAACGGTAGCTTTTTGGAGTGTCCGGTTGAGAAAGCGCCGGTATAAAAAAAAAATTAACTTTTGTGTCTAACTTTTAGCATATACAAAACTAGTCTTTACAACCCTTAAAGGGGTCAAATTCATTAGTACTTTCGGGTAGCTGCCAGGTAGCTGGAATTTGGCTCGCCTCTTTTTTGCCACCCTCTCGTAAATGGTTTCACGGATCTTTACCGTTTTTGACACAAAGATACATTCGGCATAGGTCTACATTTTAGAATTTTTCCAGAATTTTCCGAAGCGTTACGGCTCTGAAATATCAAAAAAACTCAAAATCAACCTCTTTTGCCATAGCTGCGATTGTAAATTTACCGGTTGACCGGTTGGGACAGTACCGGTAAAAAACAAAAATTAACTTGTATCTAACTTTTGCAATATGTAAAACTGACCTGTGCACCCGTTAAGTGGGTGTAATTAGGCCTTAGATTCGGGTAGCTGCCGGGTAGCTAGCTTCGCTATCGCATATTCCTCGAAAACGGTCAAACATGATTTTTCCGTTTTTGTGCCAAAAGATACTTAGGGCAAAGGTTTACGTTCTAGAATTTTTTCGGAATTTTCCGAGCACGTCGAAGATGTGATAAATCAATAAAATTGAAAAAATGACGTATTTTACCATAACGCAAATGGTAGCTTTTTGGAGTGTCCGTTTGAGAAAGCGCCATAATGAAACAGAACAAACTTTTGTGTGTAACATTTAGCGTACACAGAACTGGTCCACTCTCTTTCATATTCATACTCTGGTTAATATTTTTTTTCCTGCATCTTGATGCATTGTGTAGTTCTGCAGTCACTGTAAGTAAAGAGTTTTTTTATGACAATTTTTTTTCACAGACAATTAGAAAATCCATAATGAAAATTTATTTATTTTCTGGATTTTCTTTTGTGTGAAAAGTAAGAAAAGCCAAATTCGATCTGATGCATAAGACTTTAGCTCCCCTGGTGGATGCATTTGGTAACTGCTACCTTTGGTACCTTAAAAATTCTAAATCATTTTCATCATCTTAATTATAGAATGCAAATGCAAGTATGAACTTTTAGAAACACATTTAAATGCAAATGCATTTGCTTTTTTTCAAATGTAATACACCTAAAAAAAGTATCAAGAAATATAACTATTATTTTTAAATTAAAGATTTAAAAATGGAAGTGGCCAACTATAGTGATGATTAGGAATTTCCACTGTATTATATTATTATATTATCCCTCTATAATCAAATCATTGTGGTAAAGATGCTTGTGTAATATTCTCACTCATTCATTAATAAATGCCAATGTTGCAGTACAAAATGTTATGTTTAGGTAATGTTTAACAATATTTAATTATTGTGTAGTATTCAAGTATTGCACCTGATATTTTACTCAGTTTCACCGGGTGATTAAACAAAGACCACATGTTTGGCAAAATAGAGGTCTAAATCTAGGACATTTTCTAGGTCAACAATAGTCAATTAAATGTACTGTTTTGCTGAGCCCCTATTATTAAGAATTACATAAGAAAGGGTGACAGTCAGTAGAAGGGAAATTCCTCTTCTCTATTGTGTTCAGATTTAGCATTTGACTTAATTGACCTTTGAAAAAATAGCTTAAGAATTATAATTTTAATAGTAGTTATTTAACCTCTTTGTACAGAGAGAAATTGCATCAAAACATACCATAAAATAGTTAAAATCTACGATGGCTGGGTTAAGACATGCACTTTTTATTTTTTATTTTGTGAGAACGAAATAGTATTTACATTAAACTGTTGCTGATATATGGCCAGAAGAATTACTCAGTCTAAATAAATTGACCTGCATTCAACAGTCAATGATAGAATAACATATATAACACATTGTACAAGTGGTGTCAGTTGTTGCCCCAAATCTGAGTCTAATACCAAGGCAGATAGACAGACAGACAGATAGATAGATAGATGGATAGATGGATGGATGGATAGATGGATAGATGGATAGATGGATAGATAGATAGGTAGATTGATTGATTGATTGATTGATAAAGATCTATATATATATATATATATATATATAGATAGATAGATAGATAGATAGCAGAAAGTGAACTTAGTGCAGCCCTTTTAGGCAAGTTCTTTCCCACTCACAAGGGTTGATTGATCAACTGAAAGAGAGGGACCCATGCACTTCTGTTACACATGTATGGAGAATTTTATTTGCTTAAGCATAGACACCAAGTACAAGGGAACATCTCCAAATGCCATTCAGCTGAGAAGTTGCACATGAAGATTGCCTGGAATGGGGGAAAAAGCATCTTATCCTATCCTATCCTATCCTATGCTATGCTATGCTATCCTATCCTATCCTATCCTATCCTATCCTATCCTATCAAGCACACTATATGATATCTTTATCTGCATACATATATTAGCTGGATCACACTGTATTTGCAGAAGCTCGTAAAAATATGTTAGCCTACACCACAAGTAGAAAAAGATGACAAACAGGATACCAGGTTATTAAATCGAAAAAATAAAATTGGCTGCAGCTATAAGACAAGAGGGGACTGCATGCTTATAGGCCTACATAATGTAAGTCATGAAATCAAAGTCATTTGACCAGTGGTGGAACTCCCTTGGGAGGGTCGCAACCAGAGCTGACAGTTTGGAGAGGTTTAACTCTTTAAAAATTTTGAAAAGAAAAACACTATTTAAGTTCACACTAACTAAATAATAACATTAAATAGTATATAATTTGGGCTTAACATGCCGCAGAGGTGACATTCTCAAATTCTACCTTTGATGTACCCCAGTGTCCTCTCCTGGTCTAATTTCTCCAAGCCATTACTAAATTAACAGTGTGAATTTTTCTTGTGTCTTATTCTGTTAAAAAGAAGGTTACTTTGATGGGTTCACTGGAAAACCAGTGTCAGCACTTCTTGGATCTTGTAAGGATCTTGTAGGGACTAATATTTCGTCCAAACAAAATAAGTATTTCGTTTCAACGAATTAGTAATTCATTATAACGAAATACTATGTCATTATAACGAAATACTGCATGAATACTATTTCGTGAGAACGAAATAAAAAATAAAAAATGCATGTCCTATCCAAGCCACCGTAAAAATCAGATAAAATGCATCATTTAAAATGAGATAAGATAAATGATATTAGAAAAGAGATCATCAATACATTGGACAGCTTATCAAATAGGTAACACAAGACACCATGGGGTAAATATCTGACATGATGTGTACTAAAAATACCTCAAAGTGTTTCAATGCACACTTTAATAGCATATAATAATATAAGAAACTTGATGTATATACAACTCTTATTGATTGAGTAATTGACAATTTGAGCAACATTAACCTATACAATAAATGCCACTTTTTCATTCTTTTGTGAAGACTTTTTAGCTAATAATTGTTTATCAATTTGTAATGAACTATCTACTGTGTGAAGTTTTAAATCTGTGTAAGTTATATTACAAGTAATTAATTATAACTTAGAATATTAGTATGTGCTTATTTTCAAGTCTTACCAAAACTAGCATTTAGAATGACATTTGAAAAAATGCAAATGTTTTAAAATCAAATGCAAATTTAAATATTCAGTTAAAAAAATGCAAATGTAAGTGCAAATGTTTGTAAGTGCATATGCATTTAAAATGCAATGCAAATGCGGCATTTGTAACTGTCTTTGCTCGGGATCCTTGAATCTTCATACTCACCTCTGTAGATTGCTTCACAAAAAGCATGAAAATATCCTAATTGTTTGGATTTGTTTTCCTCTGTGTTGTAATTCTAATGACTTTCGCAAAATGGACAAATACTCTTTAAAGATTAAATGAGTCTATGGGTATAAATTGAGTATGAATTATTGTATGAAAGGGGGAAAGAACTTTTGTTCTCAGTTTGTGATGTCCATGATGTCCTTGTCAACATTTTGGTTTCCAGATGAAAGCAAAAGTTATCGGGGGAGTATCGCATTGTGGCTTAGTATGAAGGCAAACATAGCTGTGCGACAGCTTCTCAATGTTTTTGGGCTGTAATTTTATCCTACGCTGGCATTATTCGCCGATCACATTGACTTGAATCATCAGAAGATGTTCTAGCCATAAGATGCAGCCCTCCGAAAATGGCGGGAAATGCTATCTATCTATAACTTTTTACTTTCATCAATCAGACTATGCTTAAAATGATAAAAATTGTTTAGATTTAGATCTGTGAAAATAGCTGTCATAAAAACTTCTTTAAAAAATATATTCACCAGAGTATGAATATGAAAGAGAGTGGAGCAGTTTTGTCTATGCTAAAAGTTAGACACAAAAGTTAATTTTTGTTTTCTACCGGCGCTTTCTCAACCGGACACTCCAAAAAGCTACCATTTGCGTTAGGGTAAAAAACGTCATTTTTTCAATTTTATTGATTTATCACATCTTCGACGTGCTCAGAAAATTCCGAAAAAATTCTAGAACGTAAACCTTTGCCCTAAGTATCTTTTGGCATAAAAACGGAAAAATCACTTCAGACCGTTTTCGAGGAATAGACGATAGCGAAGCTAGCTACCCGGCAGTTACCCGAATCTAAGGCCTAATTACACCCACTTAACGGGTGCACAGGTCAGTTTTACATATTGCAAAAGTTAGATACAAAAGTTAATTTTTGTTTTTTACCTTTACTGTCCCAACCGGTCAACCGATAAATTTACAATCGCAGCTACGGCAAAAGAGGTTGTTTTTGAGTTTTTTTAATATTTCAGAGTTGTAACGCTTCGGAAAATTCTGGAAAAATTCTAAAATGTAGACCTATGCCAAATGTATCTTTGTGTCAAAAACGGTAAAGATCCGTGAAACCATTTACGAGAGGGTGGCAAAAAAGAGGCGAGCCAAATTCCAGCTACCTGGCAGCTACCCGAAAGTACTAATGAATTTGACCCCTTTAAGGGTTGTAAAGACTAGTTTTGTCTATGCTAAAAGTTAGACACAAAAGTTAATTTTTGTTTTCTACCGGCGCTTTCTCAACCGGACAGTCCAAAAAGCTACCGTTTGCGTTACGGTAAAAAACGTCATTTTTTCAATTTTATTGATTTATCACATCTTCGACGTGCTCGGAAAATTCCGAAAAAATTCTAGAACGTAAACCTTTGCCCTAAGTATCTTTTGGCGCAAAAACGGAAAAATTACACTCAACTGTTTTTGAGTTATATACATGGAAAGTTGGGGTAGCTGCCAGGTAGCTGTCAGGTTGCTGGGTTCGGGTAGCTAACTTTACATCTTCAGGTAGCTGCCGGGTAGCTGTCAGGTAGCTAGGTTCGGGTAGCCAACTTCACTGATCTGTTTCAGTGATATCCAAAATCTCATTGAGGGTTACTCCTAAAAACTTTGTAATTTGTACAAATTTTCAGTTAATCCATTCAGTTAAAAAAATTGTTCACAAGTCTTATTCTCGTTTACACATAATCTCAATTTTTTGCACCACTCACTCAAAAAGTCTAATTGTTTTTGTAGAGAATGTTCATTGGGTGCCAACAGCAATGTCATCTGCATATAACAGAATAGACACTTTACGAGAGGTTTTTGTGCTGATTGAGGATTTTCCCTATATGACCAGTGATGACTGGAAAGTGGGGGTCCACTCTGAATGACATTTTGTGGATTTGTTACTTGATGTGATAGACGAAAATCCCCATCATCAGTTTTTTTTTAGAAATATTTCCCACTGGCGAAGCCCTGTTTTCAACATCCCTGAAAATTCTGGATATTTGCAGACTCCCACCCTTTTAATGGTCAAAGATATTAAAGATACCTGTTAACTTTGAACGAATTACACATTTAAAGAATTCATGGCCAACTTCACAACAATTTATTGCATGCAGATGGTTCAGCCAGCATCCCCTGTCAAATTACACAGTGTTTTACGATAATACAGAAAATGCAAAAAAATCTCAAATTTTTTCATTTTGCCAGAAGTGAGCAACTTTTGGACAGATATAAGTTAGCTGGGCTTAAAGAGTCTTTAAAGTAGAAATATTTCAATAAAAAAAAAATCCTGGTGCAGCCGTTATGATTTTCCTGTACTGGCTGTGCAAATATGCATATTTATGCATTTTTACAATTTTATCAAAAATAGCCTCGTTTTGATACTTCTGTTCAGAAAATAAACCCCATCTCAAGTTTATTTGTATTGTTCTAAAAGAATTTCACCTACATATTCATCAGTCAGTACAACATCTTGAATCAAATATGGAACAACCATAGACTCTGAAAAAAAAATGGAAACACCATAGACTCTGGAGGGACAATTCCAATCTAACTGATCTTTCATATACTTTCAATAATTTTTACTTAGATAAAAAGCCAGAACTTTAACCATTGTACCAAAGTGTCTCTCTGGTTCGAGGGCAACCTTCTGCTCACACCAGGACCACTACAATACACTCTTCCCTTCTCACAATGAGGCTAGCCCACGACCCTTGCAATTGTTACTCTTCCAGGTTAGACTGGGTCCACTGGACCACTCACTTTGGGCGCCAATTGTAACAGTTCTCCAGATCAGGAATCGAACACTGGTCGCTGGGAATAAAAGCCAAAACGTTAACCATTCTGCTCACAACAGGACCACTACACTACACTACACTGTAACCATTCTGATGGATTTCCATCCTATTGATATTTATCAAGATATTTTTCAAGTTCTTTACACAATCTCCATCTTTCTGTCAAATATGTACTCTCCGGATTCTAGACATCATATTGAGAAAGTACAATTTTCCTTCCACTCCTGACTGTCCCTGCACTACCCAATAATTTGATGTCATCGATAAAATATATTTATTCGGGGTAACAATTCAGATGAAAATGCTGTTTTACAATTGACATTAAAATAAGATTAAAATACACAACACGTTGATATACATTCATAACATTTAAAATCTTAAGAATCTCTAAACCTCTGTGATTAATATAATCAAAATTATTGGCTAAAATCCGAGCAGCAAAATTCTGAAGTCTCTGCATTTTATGTAGGCCTATATTACCTTTGCAATACATGATACTTATTGAGTCGATCACCCTTGCCTTTGTACACTGGGGTCACTCTGGCAAATTTCCAGTCTTTGGGTATGTAGTTAGTCTGCAGAGAGGTATTAAAGAATGATGTCAATGTTGGTGCCAGTATGTCAGCACCAAGACACAGCAATTTACTGTGCATACCAATAAACATCAGTTGAGGATGCAAGACCTAGGTTTCTCAAACGTTTGTGAACTGAAGCAAAAGTAATGTCTTTTAGTTTAAACTGATCATATATATGCTGATGATTGCTAACTGGGCCTTTCCGGTGACAGATGGAAGATTTTTAACAGTTTCTGCACCTATCTAGCCAAATTGTATCAAGATATTGTCAATTTATCATGAGAGATAAGAAGAGTTCGGCCCCATGCAGTGTTATTGAATTCTTATGCAGAAAGTTCACTTGGAGCTGCAGATTTATAGTCATTAAGCCCCGTTCCCACATAGCCGAGTTACTCGTAGTCAACTCGTAGTAATAACAAAAATTACGTAACACCCAAAATTCGAGGAGTTGGCGACGAATTTTTGCGGAAAAAATGACCAGGAGTGACTCGCCGAGTTACTCGCCGAATTACTCGCCGAGTTACTCGGCGGGTTCAGCGAGCGACTCGCCGAGTACCAGGAGTGACTCGCCGAGTACCAGGAGTGACTCGCCGAGTACCAGGAGTAACTCGCCGAGTACCAGGAGTAACTCGCCGAGTACCAGGAGTAACTCGCCGGGTGAAGCAAGGTGTCTACGACAGCGACGAGTCACCCATCGAATGATAGGCCGACGCCAGCCTACCTGCATTCTCAGATGAATATCTCGCTTAATATTTGGTCTATTTTCGATCCGAAAAAACCTATGGAGTCACTATGAATTATACTACAAAACAATCTTTATTTGACGAAAATCGGACTAATATTAAGGGAGCAGTAGCTTTTTAAAGAAGCGCTCAGCTTTCTGCATTAATACAGTCTGGGCGCGGACGCTTCAGGGAGCACCAGTATAAGTAAATTAAATATAGCAAATAAAATCACAGATCAAATCACAAATACTAATTACAATATCAATATTAGATTTAAATTTAATAGCAATTGACATAACAGTCATGGCAGTTGGCAGAATGAGTAGAAATGAATTGCAATAAAGCTCATCCAAACAATGTATATAAAATGGTCAAAAATATTGACCACACCATTCATGTCAGGGCCATACACAGAGCACCATGCCGCCGCCAGACTACCTGCCTTCTCAGACAAATATCTCGCTTAATATTTGGTCTATTTTCAATCTGAAAATCTGTGTGGAATAAGTATGAACTCGACTATAATTCAATATTAATTTGACGAAAATCGGACTAATATTAGGGGAGCAGCAGCCTTTTAAAGTAGCGCTCAGCCTTTTACCTGCATTGATACAGTCCGGGCGCGGACGTCTGCGAGAGCACCACTGTTTGCCTCCGCCAACTTAGCTGCCTTCTCAGACGAATATCTCGCTTAATATTTGGTCTATTTTCAATCCGAAAACGCGTATGGAATCAGTATGATTTATACTACAATTCAGTCCTGATTTGACGAAAATCGGATTAATATAAATGGAGCAGCAGCCACCGCAAGACAACTGCCTTCTCAGACAAATATCTCGCTTAATATTCGGGTTTTTTTAAATCCGAAAATACGTATGGAATCACTATGAATTATACTACAAAACAATCTTTATTTGACGAAAATCGGACTGATATTAGAGGAGCAGCGGCCTTTTATATTATATACGACCCCCTACGCTGATGATGCATGTACTAAAGGTAGAACTCGACGAGTTACTCGGCGAGTTACTCCTACAACTCGGTGAGTTACTCCTACAACTCGCCGAGTTACTCCTCGCACTCCTGAACATCCCCCCCGAGTGTAATACGAGCGAAAATAGCGCCGAGTAACTCGGCGAGTTCGAGGAGTAACTCGGCGAGTTCGAGGAGTAACTCGGCGAGTTCGAGGAGTAACTCGGCGAGTCATGGCCGAGTTTTTGGACTCCTGGATAATTCGCCGAGTGTGCCGTGCAGCACGGCATACTCGGGAGACTCGGCAAACTCGGCTCCAAATCTCACGAGTTCGCTACGAGACTCAGGAGTTACTCGCCGAGCATCTCTCGAGTGCGAGGAGTAATCGCCGAGTTTAGTAAGAGTTGGGCCCGAGAGGCGTGTTACGTAATACTACGAGTTGACTACGAGTAACTCGGCTATGTGGGAACGGGGCTTTACCTGTAAATCTGTTAATCATTTTCCAGATTTCCTTCAGATTGTTAGCAACTTGAGGAGGTTCTTTTTCATAATAGTCACGTTTGACCCGACGAACAGTTGTTGTTACCTTGTTTCTCAGTTTACGATAATCACTGGCAAGCTCAGATGTCTTTAATCTATTAATCCATGGATTACATCTTTGTTTGAGTCGCCTTGTAACCATTGGAGCATGATTATTGCAGAGTTCAATAAATGAGGTTTTAAAGATATCCCAGTCTTCCATAAAAGTATTGATGGTACCAGTTGATGATGCAATGTACTACATTGCATATCAAGTCAAGTCAAGTCAACTTTATTGCGGACTGTAGGTCCATAAAAGGTAGAGAATACATATATGATAAATGGGTCAGAACGACCCCAGACATCAAGAGAATTTAAGAGAATCTATCTTATCATAGGAACTGCAATAACCAATGAGAAGCAAAGCTGCCGCTGTGAAGCACACCCATGTCATGGATCTTTTTAACTAATATCTTACTGGACGACCTCACTCTGCAATGTAAATTAAAACAAGTTTTCCGAATAATGCATTTTGGACTGGGAATGTCAGACATGGTGTACATCAGAGAGGCACTGCATCTCATTGGCAGGTACAAAAATCTTCTAATGCAATTATTATATGATACAAATAATCTTCGCAATTTGTAAGCACAGTAGTTAAGCCATAATGCACAGCATATATGTACGTCATCTTGGCAACTTGTACAAAGAACATTCTTCTGGAAGGATTTAAATTTCTTCTCCAGATTTTTTTTTTTGGGGGGGGGGGGGCAAAATAAGCTTCATGGTCGTTTTATTCATCAGACAGAATCCCCCCCCCCTTTTTTAGGTGTGTCTTCTTCTTTATGCTTTGCAAAGGATGTGCAGATTTTTAATTATTTCAGTTTGCATTTCTGATAATATGGATCCGTATATTGGTATCTCTAACAAGGTGCTGAAAGTGATTCCTTTGACAGTCTGACTGTCTGTGGTTAGGTAATCTTTTGCTAATTTTGCTCAACAGGGATCATGACAGCGGTTGTTTCCATATTTTGTGCCAGTATGCTGTAATATACGTATTTATTCATCATTATATACAATAGGTAAATAAATTTGAGCTTATTTGGTGAAAAGAGATAAAGTCAATTAAATCCTTATTCTAGAAAATGATCCTGGTCTCTCCTGCATCCAGTCTTGAAGTTGCAGTGTACCTTGACTGGGCTTCGTTATAAACATGATAAACTATGCATGAAAAGAAACACCACTGCTTTTTTAAATTATTAACACTGAAGGTTATTTCAAGTTCTCTGTATATTATGTAACTTAAACCTACTATTAAACATCTTTGTCGTGGTTTGTTGATCTGGTCACGCTCCAAGGTGCAAAATTGACCTGATAAACTAAATCCTTAGATTTAGTGATTGGAACTTCAACTAAATGTTGCTTTTAGACTTTCCGAAGACCTCTTTATATCATACACTGAATACAGTGTGATATTCTGCTTCAAATCTTTATAGTTGTCAGAGAAAAATGGGATGCTGCAGTCTCGTTTGAGACAGTGACATGTTGCTTGACATTGATGATAAATGACAATTTCAGGTTGAAAATACCAAATTTGATCATTCTTAACCAAGACAGGCAGTTTTTTGGTACCTGCAGGACCATATTTGTCCTGCCGCAGAGAGAGCTGCTGCAACCGACAGCCATCACCATGAATGAATGTGTCTCCAAGAGACTTGGGCTGGTCAGTAAATTGACAAAAGCTCATGTTTGCCCCTGACCAGAAAGGAGACAGGTCGGGTCTGTCAATCGGAAGGTGACGCCACAATCTCTGTGTGCTAGAAACCAACCAATCATGAGTTTTCTTCACTCCGGGAACCAGAGAGGTTTGCCCAGCAAGAGATGTGAAAACAGGATATTTCAAGACTCTATCAGGCTGTTTGTTCAGATCATGTCAGAATTTAAGGGGCATGGTTTATGCCAGGGTACTAGGGAGGACAATGATCTGTGCCTTCTATGTCCCTTGTTTTTGAATGCCTTGATTGGTCACACTTCCATGTATCTTGCACATTGTAATACTGGTTTGACTACCTTTAACTTCAATTTTCATTATTCCTTCCCACTGATTGATCTTACATGCTGATTTTTATGCTTTGTTTTAAATGAAGACTCTTTGAAAATGTCAGTTCTTTTGATTGCCATATTAAAAAGGGTTTAAAATGGCATAGACTAAACATGTGATAAGTTTCTTTTGGTGCTCACTTTATTTGTTTGATTTCTTCAGTTTCACTCTGTCATTTGAGCTTTTTGGCAATTCTTTCTCTAGACAATATACTCGTGATGAACGTGATGAAATCAAGCTTAGACTGAAAAAGAGTGAGTCCAATCTCAGTCATGTTGACTGCTCATTCATGTTATTGATAACAACTAAAAATAATAACCCGATGGATTACCTTTTCGTGCTTGAAGACTGACAAAAATTACAATTTGGCCATTTACAATTTGAATTACAAGTGATACAGTGCCATATACTTTGATTTATAACATTGCATGTATGATATGCCTAATTATTAACTTTAAGTCGTGTCTTAACATTTTGGCTTATTTCATCGGCCACCGGAAGTATGATATACCTTTCAACAATCGTCTACAATCCGAAGGGCATCGCTTAGATGAATTTCAGTTGAATTTTTTTTGTTCGCTTTGAATTACTCGATTTACATATGAAAAAATTTGGCACAAGTTGGCTCACGTTATGCTTGAGGCTTTAGAAAAGCGCTTGAAATATAGTGGAAGTCGACCGGTGTCAGACGTTTAATTGAGGCTTCTCATGAAATGTGATCATAAAATGATGTTTACCTCTGGAGGTCACTTGGGCATTGATGTCACCCTGGGGCAATTTCTTGAATGACTCCAAATTCTATGTCAGGTGTCAGGGGTAATAGTTACTTAATGTCAGTGGCCAATTACATGTGTTTTATGACCCTGGTGGTCTTTCAAATAACTCACAAGTTGTTTCAGTGAGCACTCAGGATGTTAAAGCAATGATCTCTGGCCCACTTCTGAAGCATCATGATGTGTAATGATCCACCCTTAAGGCTTTAGACAGTGGAAGGGTGAACTATAGTTACTAGGTGTGGATGATATTATCAGCTATTATAGCATTGCCCCAGGCTCTGGAACTGCCAATGCCTTTATTGCACTGGCTGTTGCATGACAACCTCAGTGGCGCCATATCTTATCAATTTATCATGGCGAAGTTACGACAGAAAAGACAGCAGACTGCAATATTTCATGGCAAGATGTGGTCTAAGTGGAGTTTTGATTAATTGATGAGGCAGTTGCAAAAAGGTTATGAATGCGCACTTATTTCCCTCAGCAGTTCTTACAGTGTGCTCAAAGCTTTGCAGTTTAGGAACATGATTTTTTCAACATTGTCTGACGTATATATACCTGGTTTCAAGGTTGTACCATTTGCACTATGTTGATGAAAACTGGCATTTATCTGCCCCACAATATATGTTTCAGCCGCATTAGATGCCCTTCAATAAAGTTGAGCAGTAATGAATATAATTTCCAACACAACTTATCATTCCACATCATTCCACGCCATAAATTACTACCCCTGTGGCTTTTTAATGTGGTGGATAACCTTGTAGCATGCGTTTGATAAACAATCAATTCAATTATTACAAAGAATGGCATCTCTCTATCTTCCTGAGTGCCTTGTTTTGCACAACCCAATACTTACCCATTAAAACAAAGCTTAATAACACATCAAATGACTAGGGAGTAGGGATGAATTGATTTTATCTTAAGCCTACTTCCATCAGCTGGTCATTTCCTGGTGGATTTCTAGGTACCGTTCCTGGAAATGCTGCCCTCTGGCGTATTCAACTGGTATATTTTCAGAGTGAGTTATGACTAACTTTTGACCTTTTTCCAACAGCATTTGGAATCCATCTGCAGTCTACTGTGCTCTTGTTTTTGTTTGTTTTTAGTTCATTTTTGCAAACTGAGCCAAACAGAAATAAAGTTTAAGTGCTGTTTTTTTGCCGTTTCGTCTGATCTCCACCCAGCTGTGCTTTATTTCTTCCCAGCCATTAATCACTGCCAGTAACCTTCCAAGAATCTTGTTTTCTTCGCAGCTTTTGAATGACGCCATTTGTTACATTATGCCAGACGATGTTTGTCAAAACGACAAATGCTGATATTTCAAAATTTATTTTTGATTGATTGTTGAAGTTTCAGTCAATTCGTTTAATGTCATCTCATTTTTCCTTATTAATTAATTAATATAAAATAATTTATTTTGGTCAAATTCAATTGTCTTAATTTTGTGCGACTGATACTATACTAGTGTTGACCTACAGTGTTGAAGATGTTAATTTTCAAAAGCTGACGGTCCTAGGTTAAACATCCAATTCTGGATGAGAGAAAGTTTGTAATTCTTGGGCTCAGTGTCTGTGCTACATCAAACAGTTATCCCCATTTTGGTTATATTAATTATGTGTAAAATATTATAAACTCGCTATATATCAAAGGATTACCATTAATTACCTTCAACAGTTATTGAGTAAGCAGAAATCTGTGTAACAGAGCAGTAAAACGAAAAATCTCATTTGTTGATATTTGTTTTTGCCAAATTAATATAAAAGACTTACAGGTATATTTCTCTATTTATAGAATTCCTTTGAAATTCCAGTGTACTGGAAATCCTGTTCTTGTGTAATTCTAACAAAACTTTAGTTTAGGTGTTCAATTACAGTACATTACAAGGTCTTAACACTTTAGAAGAAATCTAACACGAACAGAATTAGTGTTTTCATTCTTGTTTATAGCTCTGGTTGACAGGGCAAAAGTGATAAGCTGTGTAATATTACATGTTCAAGTGCAAAAGGATTGGTGCAGGGCGTTTCGCTTTGACCTACACTTTTAGTGTTTCTGTCAAAGGTGTTAGCTAGGATACCCATGGTTGTGGTCTGTTCTAGTGGTTTAGGTACTTTTTAAACAGTTTGGTTCAATTGGGGTATTAGGTTCTATCCCAGGCCTGCGTGGGTACTCTATTGTGAGTTAATTGATTGGAAAATAGTTTATGTTGCAAAATATACAGTTTATATCAGTGCCTTGTACTATATTTCCATGTTCAGGCAAGTCAACTATGTCTCCCTTGCAGTGAACATAATGGTGACGAATCAAGAGAATGGATCATCTGTTTACCATGCTTCATGCTTACCAATGCTTACCCATGCTTACCCATGCTTACCCATGCTTACCCATGCTTACCATAACATACCTGGCTCATATGGTTGCTTGTGTTAGGGTAACAAACTTCAATACCAGAAATATATATAGGTATTATTCATGGAATTTATCGCATATACATGTAATGGTGTTCAGAACTAGATGCGCAATGTCTATGGTAAACATGTGTTTGGTTATTTTGGAAGTTTCTGATTATTTGATGATTATAACTTGGCCTTCCATATTGCTGGTATTCTCACACGGATGCTAATAAGCTGATTACTTATGAGATCAAGAAGACTCATTATATAACATTAACATCAGAGGTTTTGCCTTTTTGTTTTTGTATGTCTATTTTTTAATAGTCATTGACTTAAATCACATAATCTGGAATTTAATTTAACCCAATCTCCCTAACTGGCTGATAGAATTGCCTTTAAATATGCTCAGTTACAACATGGACGTAAATCTAGGTTGAATTATTTGTACAAATTCCCTGACTTCTTTCTGCAGATGTAAAATGTCGGTGTGATCTACATCTCAGCAGGCGATAATGAAGGAAACTGAGCCTGTAAAAAGTTCCTATTATCGCTCAGTTGAGTACCAGAGGGCCATTGGTGCATAGATAGCATATGGTACTTCAACCAGGTCCACAGTTAACTTGAAAGGTCAAATATTTTTCAGGTTGTGATTGTTTTGCAGTTTCAAGTGTACCAGTACACTGCGGTTTATGTTATTACTGCTGGCTAATAATACAGTATCAGGTGGTGTTCTAAACCTGCCTCAGCTTGTGTTACTGAGACAAGTAACCTGCTGTAGAATAGCACATGTCTTAGGTTTTCTGTAAAGTATATATAAAGCAAGCAATGCAATATATGTATATATGTGTTACATACAATTGTTATCGAGCATTCAATCACACTGACTACATTTCACAAATGAGATTTATGGAAGTGTCCATGTGATGTCATGCTGTTACAAGAAGCTCTGGCCAATCCCTAAGTTTGTTTTTTCAAATAATTGTTGATTCCAGGGGAGGGTCTTAACATTTACTGTGGGCTGGAAGGTATTGCAGCAAGTTTTATTGATGTCTAGCCTACGTCACTGGTCAGTTGTGGTGGGTTTCGTGGAAACAGTGTAGTCAGTTTGATTGAACATGCAGCCATATGCAATGTGTTGGATGATGAAACTAAATTTGATGTTAAACTAAATTTAGGCTTTCCATACAGTGTGAGACGTTTAATTAAAACTTTTTTGATCTGAAGGAGTTTAGTGTATGTTCAATTTTAGTTAATTGGACTCAATTATATCTTGGAAGAAACATGTTTCTTCCAAGATTATATATTGCATGGTAAACCTGCATACATTTACATCTATGTAAATGTTAACATAGTGATTATATTATCAAGATACATCAAAGATATCCTAAGTTTCGAATTTCTATACTGTTTATTAAAAATGTCATAATTGCTTTCCCCTTAGCATAGTAATAGTGGCCAGTACCAGGGGCTATAGCCATGCCTTGCAGTATGCCCAGATGCTGTAAACCACTTCCCAAAATAAAACAAGCAGAACAGTAACCTGTGTGCTTGCCTTGCTCACCTTGCACTCTGGTTGCCATGGCAACACCTTATTCCTCCTACACTCTACCTGGTTACCATGGAAACCATCAGATTGTTCCACAAACCCAGATATTTTATTGCATGTATGTCATAATTTAATTAATGGTCAGCATGTGTTTATAGTTTCATATGGGGGCCTTGATAATAATAAATAGATTTTCCTGTCATGGCACCAATTGATATTCAAGGATTTGACTGATTTTTTTCTTAGATATGATTAAAGTTACAATAATGCACTATTTCCATCAAGGACTCTGGTCACTCTGATCTATAGTTGTGCTGCTAATGAAGTTTCAGACCTTCTTTTGGCACAAGCCTAGTTTTGGCATCACTTCTATGTGCCCCTAATTATAATTATATCATGTAGATCCTTATCTATTAAAAGTAAAATGATAATTGTGTTGCATCCGGTGATTTATGCAAAATAATGGTTTATTTAATAATTGATATATTGATATTGGTGGTGGTACCAATACAGTAAGTTTAATGTTAGAAAACATAATTTTGGGAAACTGCCATTTGTCCATTCCTATTAATATCGAAAATGGCTATAGCTACTAATGTAATTCAAGAACAACAATTTACCTCATCATTAAGAACAGTAAGATAAGCACTTTCTTGATCTAATATCATAATGAACCTGTACACTACAATTGCATAAATTTATCTGGCGTTACTTTCTGTATCTGACTTGCATCATGGCCTGCAGGCAATGCCAGCCCTCAGCATGTGGCTCACATACATGCTGTATCTGACACACAAAATGCTTTTAGCTCTTATCTTGCCATATATCTAGTTATCCGCTGATAGACAGAAGTGAGAAATTCTTCATTCCTAGAATACCAGCTGTGAACTTAATCATTTTAATGATCATGTTATGTTCATAAATCTCCACAGAAATTGATTATATAATCAAAGTGTGAATTTATTTTCGGAACCATTATAAGAAATTAGTTTACGTTACTGGATGTAGTTTCCAAGCCAAGTCATTGGTTTATTACAAATGTAACTCTCAGTAGTATTTTTTCAAACAGTTTTGCATAGATCTATGTCCTTAAAAGCTGTCATTGAGGAGAATGTTTCGGATTTTGTAAAAACAGTTTGGTGGTTTCTGAAGAAAACAAAGAAGGTCCAAGCCAATCTTTATTAGATCACACAAAAGATAGATATATAGATAGAGAGATAGATAGATAGATAGATGGATGGATAGATAAATGGATGCATGGATGGATAGATAGATATATAGATAGATAGCCCCATGGGTGGGATCTTTTACTTACCTTAGCATAGACACAAGGCATAGACACAAGGTAGTTTTATTATTGAGGGAATTCAATTTGTTCAAACCTAACAACCCTTATATTGGGTTTAGGAAATGGCTGTAGTACAGCTCCCAACCTGAAAAACCATATATATTTTATCAAGCACAGTATATTACGTATTTATGTTAATTTGAAAACAGCCAAAGTTCTTTGCTGTCACCTAAACATTGTGTTGCACATCTGAAAAAACTGACACATCAGTTTTAGATACACTGTCCAAGAGCACTGTCAAATATGGTTTCGTATAACTCTTGGGCAATTGCATGATAAGAAATGGAAAGAACAATATCGTCGAAATTTTGTGTTCTTTAGGGTGTTTCCAAACTTTTGGAGGGAAATGTATGTACTAAACTCAATATGTTATATCAATTACAAAAACAGCCAGAAGTCACAAAAATATTAAACTCATAAGCATTTATCCAGTCATATTTCCCTCACCTTTAGAAAATTCTGGCAAGGTGTAAACTAGAAAAAAATAATCGTAAATGTCATGAGTAATGTTTATTACGACCATGAACATATCTCATTTTCATGGTGTCTTTATTTGCAGCCAAAATAGCAGGGTTAGGGGAGGTTACATTAATCGTCCCTTGCCAAGAAATTCCTGACTTCTCTTAAGCAACATGCCTTCAATTTTGCGTGTTTTTGGCCTATACATTTAATAAAATATTTATATAAAATACTTGATTTTAAATCCATGGGAGTATTTGTGTTATGCTTGCGTGGGTTTGTATTTAGATAGTTTAGCCATTGAGCCAACAGTTCTGGTGGCTCCACGGTTTAGCCTAATTCTATAGGCAGATGTAATGATGTTATGACACCTCTTGAGAATCTGTGTACACCCATGTTATTTCCAGCTTTTGTCGGAATAGGAATGGTATTAATCTGAAGCTTTTTTTTTTCATAATTAAATTTTGGCAATGAAATTGCAAATTTCTCAGAGTACATTGTACCTCATTGACATTCTTCAAATGTGTATACATCCAGCAATAATAGTATGTAATATCTGGGCACATTTTTGATAATATGGCTCATTGACAATATACTGTTTCTCTAATGGACCATTTTACCCACTATTTAGACTGGTTGTATTTTTGTGTAGAGAATTTTGGTATCTTATCCACTAACCGCTTTTATCAGCATCCAAAATTCAAACAACTATTCAACAACCTGTAATTTAATTGCAGAGTGACACTGTAAATCCTGTGGTGTGACTTTTTTTTTTGTAGTGATATCTTTTTCTTTTCTTCAGTTTCAGCCTTAGCGGCCAAGATGACGTGATGAGGCAGCATTCCATTGGGGAGAATTTTCTTGGTCACACGCAAATGTGACTTCGCTCATGAACTGAGTGCTAGCCAACTATGTCCCCATCTTCTTTGCTTAAACATTGAGGGTGAGACGCAATAAGATTTTGGATCTATATTAGAAAAAATAGACATTGATTTGGACTCATATTGGATTTACCTATTGGTGACCTTGAGCTAAGGTCAAAGGTCAAGGTCTCAAGATGAGTCTCACTGACCTTGAAGCCCGCAGAGAGGCCCGGAGGAGGGTTCGCATGGAAAGAGAGTGAGTTACATTTCAAGTTTCAAATTTGTCTTGTTTTATTAATTATATACTATTAAAAGAATAACATATATTTCAGTTGTATTATCATATTATATCATGATTAGGTCTACAGATTTTTGTCAGTTTTGTTTTACTTTCCTCGTATGGATT
The DNA here is from genome assembly GCA_932294295.1 of Alitta virens. NCBI lineage: Eukaryota > Metazoa > Annelida > Polychaeta > Phyllodocida > Nereididae > Alitta > Alitta virens. The sequence continues at coordinate 18,576,044 of OW028581.1, forward strand.
GATTTAATAAGGAACAATGTTGTCGTTTTCTTTTGTCATCTTACCTTATAAATATTTTTGTATATATATATTTTTTTTTTTCAATTATTACTGGTGATTTTTTCACACAATTTGCCAATGAAGTTATCTAATTGGCAAATGGTTATTATCGCATCTTCTTGAGCATGCTAATGACAGCAATTAACAGACCAATTTCCAGACTAATATCTATGTGTATTATTGCTCACCCAGTTGTGGGTCATTCTGGCCATTTATAGTCTACAGGTGTAAATTCATAAATATTTTTTCACAAGTCGTTACATTGCTACACATGTCTGTAATTTCTTCTTACATGTTCTTACTATTTACCCAGCTTTTGCTTGGGGCAGACTTTCATTATTTTCGCTTGAAGGATCACTGTCGAATGCCAAGGCAAAAGCTACAAGTGTGACACGCTAAATTACCCCGAATAAAAAGGACACAGTTTGATTTGCACCCTTCGCATTCATGACCTTCACATACCAGCCATTCAGTGTGACAAGTACTAGGTCAAAGGTCAACCGCCACCTCTGACCTTTGACTTACTTAAGGATAGGATCCAGAGAACCAGTCTTGCATAGCATGTGAGACATGCTTCGCTAATGAAATGAATAAACTTAATTTTTGGCCTGTTGTTTTGTGGATGTGGGACCATTTAATAATGCTGCAATGCAATTGGGGTTTATATTCGGAAAAGGCAAAGTCAAAAATAGTCAAAGATTTATTTATAGAAATATAATATTTTTGTGTGTTCAGGAAAGGTTCATCTAGTGAGAATGGCCCAACTAGCACAATCAACGAGGATACCTCAGAAGTTCTCGACCGTGCCGCCAGGAGGCGCAAAGAAAGAGAAGAACGCATGAAACTGTAGGTGGAGCCTCCTTCACTTATTAATTCATTCAAAACACTGGTTTGAGTTATCAACGATGATTGATGCGTGTGACTTGGCAATGCGTTTAGTGTGAATTATAGCATTCTTTTTGGGGTTTTAGACATTTCTTAACAGCAATTTCAGTTCTCTTTGTTGCTGCTTGTGCGGAGTCAGCTTTTATAACCAGCGGCAGATGTAATGATGAGGTCGAGGCTTTCGTGTGATAATTCACATGCGACGGTCTAAATGACAGCTATCTAAATGAAATGTAGCTTCTAGGTCATTATTATACATTTTATGTGAAGGTGAAGTTATGGCAACATTCTTTTTCTGTGTTTCCCTTTATAAAAGAAGAACCCATATATTTATGTAACCTTCCTATAAGAAACGGAGTTTGGCTGCACTAAGATGAAGATAGGCAGCCATTTTTTTTACTGCAGGCATAACTCGTATTAAACTAGTGTCATAATATGGTGAACCTATGGTCAGAGACTCATACTCAAAGACAGTTAGTAAAAATAGTTTTTGGTGATTTCACATAATCTGGTCCTGTCATTGATCATGCTACTTGAAACAAAAAAAACAAATCTCTATAATTTGCATGTGTAATTAGTGTGACTATACATATTTGTCGAAAACATTAAAATTCAACAGAAAATTTCGAAAAACATGAGTGCACTTTACATTAAAAAATTAAAATAAAATAAATAAAAATTCATTAAAAGAAGAGAAAAAATAAACTTAAACTGCTCACTTGAGGGTAAATGCTATGTGATGTATATTATGAACCCTGCTTACCACATCCTTTACCCCTAGACCTCCACCACCCTCCAGGGTTTATGGATCACCCCTTGTGGTCTATTGCTGGTCTCAGTAGCTCCTGAGATATGCACTAAGTTCTGGGCAACATATTTTGCCCTGCACCTGGAAATGCTTCTGTCTCACCTGAGCATTTTCTGCTAGATTTCTAGATTAGACCGGAGTTATTTTTTGTTTTTCTGTCTTCTTAACTTTTGTTTTTTGGCTCTCAAAATCTGTTAAATGTTTAGTTTAGAGGTGTAAAAAGTCCTTCTGTGTTTAATTATATCCACGTGTAAACTATGTTGTTTCATCCAGTCTATTTTCACTCTATACATTGAAGCTGTTGGCAGACTATATATATTGCCTGTCCATCTTTTCGTTTGAAGACTAAAGCAGTGGAAATTTCATAACCTATAATGTCTTTCTTATATGTTGACTGCTACATCTACCAGGCAAAATACAATAGAATCATATTATATGTAGTATAAAATATATATTTCCTTGAGCTGGTCTGTTAATTTTATAAAAAGTTATCTTATTGTTTTCCAATGTATAGTAGTTTTTTTTTCATTTAAGTGACATGTGTGCATGAGTTTTTTTTGTACATAATACAATGTTCAACACTCCAAACCCAACAAGGACTTTTAATCAGCAGCATGTTACGAAAAGCAATAATTCAGACCTATTTTCAAACAAACAATAATTTAATTATCGATTTAAACTCGATGATTGTATAAATATTTAAATATATTATTTGTCATGCAAAGGAAAACTATTATAAACAGAAACAAAAGATATCTAAAGGATATAAGGAGATAATAGAATGCATCCCTCATCAGTGTCATCACGTGTTATATAATACACAATTAGAGATTACTTAGATGAAATTCATGTGTTATTACGAATTGCATTTTCTAGCTAATGGCAGTTCTTTTTAGAGAATATTCAGTTAACCAGATGAATATCATTAGTAGCATTTTCGATGGTCAAACTGCTTATAAATCAGATTATGCCCTGTGTGGTCGACAGTCAGAAGAAACCAATAGAACGCCAAAGATGTAAATAATAATAAGGCTGGATACAGAGGAGAGATAGATGGGGTAATGAGAAATAAAATACCATTGATTACAAAACATCTTTTATATACATCAACAACCTTCCATAAGTCATGAAAACGTTCGAATAACTTTAGTTTTCATCATCAGGCAAGTGCCAAATTTCTATCTATAAGTCTGCAGTCAGTAAATAGTCAGAGTCATAATATGCAGTCACCAAAAATGACCATTTGTAAGTAAACTACAATGAGGGATATCTTGAAATCATAGTCAAGGAGAACCACTGACATTCGCAATGATACTATAGAATGCCAACTTGAGCTAAATTATATGACAATATTAAAGTTTCAAATTGCATCAAATTTATGCAAGTGTCTAAATAATTTTAGTGCGACTGCAGACTTCTGTACAGTAAGTTGTGAAGTAGTTTGTAACTTTCTATTTCAGTAATTGTAGTAAGTTGTGAAGTAGTTGAAGTGTCAGTAGTTTATTTGTGAGAGCAGAAAACATCATTCTTAGATGGTGGCGCCACACTTAGACAAGAAGCAACCTGGGAGACCCCATCAATCATTTTGGATGCTGATGAAATAGTCATGTCAGTTACAATGTAAACAATGTAATCCAAATTTACTATTAACTGCGAGATAATTTTGTAGTATTTTGACCAATTAAGCCTAAATGAACAAAAATCTATAGAGAACACTGGTTATTGTGAAATCTAGGAGATTTAAGTTTGAAGCTTTTTGGCAAGTAGGATTTTGAATTTAAAATTTAGAGTGTGACTTGTTTTCCATGCCAAGAACCTGACAGAAGAAATTTCTTGTTACCTAAATCAGGATAGACCAGATAATATGCACACAACAGAAATACATTTTGTGTATCTAGATTACGAAATATACACCCTAGACTATTTGCTTATTACAAGTAGGTTAGCTAGTGGTACAGTATGCTTGGGAGTCAAGCAGGGTGGAGGTTTAGCCCTGTGTATTTCCACCCCTAGTAACTGAAGCTGTTTAGCAGTGGGGATAGCAGCAGCAGCTGTATTTCTAGGAACCTCTGCATTTATGGCTTGGCTATGAATAGATGCAAGGGGGTTATGCTGGTATAGGACTATTAGCTGAAGCAGGAAGGGGCTTCTTGAGGGGGTTCTAGGGCCTGCGCAAGGCATGCTGGTCCTGTGACGTAGGGTGCTGCTGCTGCTCAATTGCTGTTGCTGCTGCTGCTGCTGCAAACTCTCTCAGCATCTGCTGAAGTGCCTCCAGACATCCACCTTCTTCTTCGGGTTCGCCTTAAAACCTCATAATGTAAGTACAAAATTCACCTCTATTTCACCAATGATCTTAACAGAAAACCTGCATGGTGTGTCGGAGTGTTTAAGCATATTTCATAGGTGTTTTTTTCCTACTTTTACTGCTTAAATTCGCGTTAATTTGGAATTTGGTAATAATATGCTGAAATATGCAGTTACTGCAACCAAGTTGGCAACTATTTCATCCTATCCAAACGCATGCAAACACTTGTCAAAGAGAATCATATGGATTTATTGCACGATTCAGAGAGTTTTGAAACATCTATCAGGTTATACACCACTTTAGAAGCATCAGATAGCAAACTTTCACAGTCCAGTCAAAAATACATTACCTTATTATAATTCAAGATGGCCGCCAGTAGAGGTGGGGTCGTACGTATCAGTCATATTTATAGATAAACCATAAAAAAGAAACAAATTCAGCATTATTGCTAGGGTTCGTTATTGCGTTTTACCCATTATTTTTGAAAACATAATGCATTTTAGTTCACAATTTCTTGAACTATAGTCATGCATATTAATATCATAAATTGATAATAATGACTGCGTACATAACCTTACCCTTCTGTGAACCTTGAAATGACTAGATTATTTAGCTAATTATAAAATTAAAATGTCAGTCAAATAATCAAATTATCAAAAAAAGTTATAACATCGTGTTTTTTTTTTTTTTGGTGATTTTGCAAGCATTTAGGAATCTCAATAAAGCACTAACTGATTAGAGTGATAAGTTATTCTGTAGAATTGCTTGAAAATGTAGCTCTCAACACCTGATGTTTTTTATTAAATATTTTCAATTTGCCAAGAATAGTCAAGATATCACCATAGTAACCTTGAATTTGTAACACTGTAGTTTTTTTAAGTTAATATCTGAAAACATTTTTAGAATGTGAGGTATCTTATTATGCTGAGTTAACAGAGCCTATGATGCTCCTATAGCCTTGAACCCCACTGATGTGGATGCTAATTCTGTTCTTGGTTACCATGGCAACCTGCCTAGTAACGGGCTATATTTCCCTGGAAATAGGAAGCTGGCTGAGAAAAATACGTACCATGGACTGCTAGGCCAGACTGAGCATTCAGCAATGTATTTATATTACAGTGCAGACCTACTGCAATATAATTAATATTATACGCATTGTATAATAATGAAATTTGTATCAAATCGTTTGCACAATGCACAGATAAACGCATTGCCAGGTTATAAATGTCACATTATAAAATATACACTTTAAAAAAATAAAAAATCTATAATTAAAAATATAAGAAGTTAAAAATGTATGATAAAGTTGTCAACATAGTTGTTCTTGTATACACTTGAATCTCATTAAAATAACACCTCACTCTTAAAGGCAACCTGTTGTATAATCAAATTTCTCAGAAACTATACTGATGGCATTAGATTGTGAATAGAGAACTCCCCATAAAAAATTGATAATTGTAAAATCCATTACAATTGCCACTTTATCAGTAAACAAAGAGTGGTCTATACAGGTTCAAGTGTGTTTCATTTATTAATTGAACTAATTCAACTAGCATGGTGTGATTATTACCCTTCCGTGTGGTTGTTTTGTGCGTGTTCAGAATAGAAGACACTAATGGAGAAGATGAATTTGAAAAGAGGCGACGCATGCGCAGAGAGGCTAGGGAAGCACGTGAGAGGCAAGATACCGAAATGGAACCTTTCCAAAAGAAAAAAAATTATCCTAATCCTTTGCGTTTTACTAATATATATTTTTTAACAAAATTGTTTTGAATTATTATATCATAATATTTGTATGTAAAATATAGTGCGATACAATACACAAATCCAGCTGTTATACTTTGTATATATCAAAGACAGCTAGAACAGCTCAGCTCAGAAAAAAAAAGTTCTTAAAATTACTAAATATGCCATATATAAAATATTGAATCTGTGACTAATGAAATTTCTGTTTTTCTATTTTCAGGGGAGAGGTGAGTTCGACACTTTATATAGGCCTACCTTTTAAAAAATGAAACACGTTTTATAAGTCTAATCAAACTATATAAATATTTGTATCATTAACTTAAAGAAAAATACTTGGTGTAATTTGCATGCAAAGAACCAAAGCGAGGACAGTAGTACCACCAGGGCCTCAGGGTGGCGCTCTCGTAGGGATAAATCCCAGGATGAACCGGAAACTGATCTCCAGAACGGAAGTGACCCTTCTGTTAATCATGAGGTTAGAAGTCAAAGTTGAAATGGTGGTGGGAAACAAAAGTAGTCGGCAACTGTGAGTGTCAGTTAGAAAACAAAAGTATTATATTTTGTACAACGATATGCAGAATTCTGCAACATAATGTAAGCCAATGGTACATGTATTGTGTACAAAGGTAGGTTTCAAAGTTTTGCTGCCTGTTCAGACTACTGTTATGTTGTGATTTTCCCAGTAAAACCAGCCTTTAAATTTTACTTTCACTCCTAAATTACTAACTTTTAGTAAACTTATGTAGCATTTATGTGTGATTAAATAATTTTGCAGTGAGTTTTTTGTTTGCGGTGATTTTAACATTAAATGCATGGTTTGTTTTCAATGAAGTCAATCAAATCAAGAAGGAACGAAGAGGAAGAGTCAGAAAGATCTAGGAGAGAAGAGGAGAGAAGGAAGAGGAAGGAAGAAGAAGAGGCAGAAGAAAGAGCTAGGAAGGAAGAAGAAAGGAGAAAGAAGAAAGAGCAAGAAGAAGCTGAAGAAAGAGAGAGGAAGGAAGAAGAGAGAAGGAAGAGGAAAGACGAAGAAGAAAGAGCTAAGAGGGAAGAAGCAAGAAGAAAAAGGGAAGAAGAGGAGAAACAAGAGGAGGAAGAGAAAAGGAAAGAGGCGGAAAGAAGGAAAAAGAGAGGGAAGGAAGATAGTGAGGATGAAGAAGGGCAGAGTGACAACAGTGAAGAACCGAGTGAGAAGAGTGAAGAACAGAGTGACGATGATGATGAAGACTTTGTGGAGGCTGAAGAAGAAAGAAAGAGTGATAGCGAAAGTTCGGATGATGGAAAAGATGATTCAAAGGAAGAAGAACTGGAAACAAAAGACAAACCAGGTGAAGCAATTAGCAAAGACAAGTTGAGGAAGACAAGCAGAGGAAACAATGGCAAAATAACAGAACCAACAGTCAATGGAGATCTCTCTCCTAAAAAGGTGTGGTTGTAGTACCTACAGGTACCTACTTATTTGTAATTAAGTGCCACAATGTATCCAAACAAACTCTGTTATTTTCCAAATTAGATTCAATTCGCTCAAAGGTTATATTATATTTGTTATGGTCACAGATCAAGTTCTACCTTCAAGAAATAATATACATTATGGCACCTAATTTTTAAAACTTAATTACCAATTTGTTTGCTTTTTGATTGGTGTCATTTGTTTTTTTTGCATGTTTTGTTTTCTGCATGCCGTATTTCTTTATTCAAAGGCTGAGTGGCAAGAGTTTTCTTTGCGGAACAGTCGGCGATCTAGCCTGGTCGACGTGAAGGCAAAAGTCATTGTTGATGACGAGGATAAGTTGCCATGGATAAAAGAAAGAGAGTTGAGGTTGAAGCGGATGGAAGAAAAAAAGAAACAAGATGAAGAAGTAATAGCGAGAAGGGATAAAGAGTTGGAGGAGAGATTACGGAAGGATGAAGAAGAGAGGAAAGCTGCAAGAGAAGCTCGTGAGGCAGCCAAGAGAGAACGAGTAATGATCAGTAGATTCTTACCAAAAATAGAAAACATATTGAAAAGTACATTTCTAAATGTATTGGCAGAAACTAAGATCAATATTAACATCAGACTGAAAGTGATCTAGAGTTCCGCTAAATCAGTTGATATGTCATCATATTGCCAGATTTGTTACCCATTTCATTGCCAAGGGTAATGCCAAATATATTACTTGAAGCGATCTTACAAATAGTCATCAAAATTGATGAGGCATCCTGGATGAACTGCACTATGTTTTATGCCAGCTGATCAATTTCATTTACAGATAAAAAAAAATCCTCTTAAGTATTATGTCCTGTTCATGCTGAATACATTTCTTGAAGCATTAAATAGTGCTCACTTGGTTTGACCTTCCATTATGATAACAAACCAACCTCGTTTTGGTACTAACTTTATTTTGACTTGCATGTTGTTTTTGCATGGTGTGCTGTGTGTAGGAAGAGGCAGCCAAACAGGAAAGGTTGAGTGAGAACCAGGGAAGAAGGGATTCTGTGGATAGCAATAATAATGATGAGGTAAATATGTAGCCTTGCAGCAGTCCTGTGATTTTTCATGGTATTTTACAACAGGTTGATGAATATTCAGTTCGGGCAATATTCACACATCAGTACCCACTATCACCATTTCGTCATTGAAAATTAGTAATAATTAGATTTTTATCGGCGATGACTAGTTTAAAAGTTGCAGTTACCAATTTACCCCATGAAAATGATGATTGTGTACAAATAACAGTGTGTCAAAGTTAATATTGGTTTGTGCACACATTATTTGTCAGTATAGAATAGATTCAGATATGAAGGCTCTAAAAACAGCGTGCTCATAGAATCCCACGAAAAAATACAAAGACTGCTGCATGGCCCTCATTCTGCGAACTCAGACACAATGAGGGCCATGCTTGCTTGGCTAGTAAATATGAAGATATCTAAAATGTCCAAAACGTGTTAGGGACAAAAGAACCACAACAATGTAGCATAAGCCGAATAATGGCTGACAACTACTTGCGGTTCGGTTCACTCAGTGATGTAACCTTCGTGAAAATGATGTCACAATACTCGTATCCGTGTCTCAATCTTGGCTCAGCATCTCGTCGAACATCAACTATTTTGCACAATGAAAAACCCTCAATATCTCTGAGGGGGACTTGTAGTCACATCATGTTAGGCACCTACACGTTTGAAAAATGTTTAAATTTGTGGATTGTTTTGAATTTTCCAGAGAAAGCAGAAGAGGAAGGGACTGGGAGGTCTCACTCCCGAGAAGAAGAAGTTGCTCAAGGTACATACAATTTAATTACTATCTCAATTACCTTTCATTACATTACTATCTCAATTATCTCTCATTTACTGTGGAACTGAAAGTTAGGGCTACCTAACTAGTTCGATCACAAAATGAATTTTGGCCAATGGATTATTTAATTTCTTCATCTGGCAGTGAAGACAACTTCAAACCTCGATCACATATATTGAGGATATAGATTGTTTGTCACAATTTGCCAAGTTTGTCACATCTTGGTTGGATATATATTAATGTTGTAGCAATAACAGTTCCGTATCCCCTTATTCTTTGCATATCAAACATTTAATGACTTCTAGGTTCCACTAACAGCATGTTTTAAAAACACATCATATAATAATTACAGAGAATCATTCGGATTTTTGTCTAACAACAAAAATTATCATCATATGAGTTCCCTATTAACCATTCTTCAGTAATACTTATTTCTCAAATATTGCATGATTCCATTGCATGATTGTTTTTGTGTGTTACCATAGCAACTGATTATTGACAAAGCCATGGAGGAACTTAAGAAGGAAGAATTGGAGAAAACAGCTGCAAGGAAAAGATATGTTGATAAGCATGTGCCCCCTCTGGACTTAGAAGGATTGAATCTAGGTCTGCGTGTTGTTCGTTTGCACAATACTATCAGTGCAGATGCATTTTCCATCAGTTGGATAAGCGCATGGAAAATGCATGGTTTTCACTTAATTATAATCAGACAAAAACCATGTGTTTCCCATGCGATTATCTTAACGCATGGAAAATGCATGTGGCACATTTGGCAATGTAGCCATCCTTTAATTTGCCAGCTTGTTCATTACCTACTAACAAGTCTTTAACCACATTTTCTAATATACTAACGCAACATTGACATGTAGTGGTACTATCACTACTATGATAGCTGCACGTAAATATATGTTAAACCAAATGAATTATTTGCTTGGTGGAGGTACAGCTTTACTGACTGGTGATGGTTTCTTGCAGCAACTTATTATGCAAAAGGCGGCCGAAGATCTGAAGAAGAAACAGGAAGCCGAAGCAACAGAGAAGAAGGCCGCCGTAGAGGCCCGCGTTGGCAAACTCAATATCGATGGCATGGGCAAAGGTCGGAGTCACATAATGCTATTAATGCATGCTCTACAGGAAGAAATAGCCTTAAAAACATAAATGCATCCAAAGAAAAAAGCTTGGAAGCAGATTTATGAAAATAAGCCCAAACAGTGGTTATTTGGAAAAAGGTGTAAAACAGGGCTACAGGCTATTAATGTATTATAGCCATTAATAATTGCACATGACACTATAAATGTAGGCTCTGAAATAGCCTGGAAATAACATTGCAAACAAAAGAAGCATATCTATGAAAATAATTCTAAATAGTGGTTATATGGAAAAGGTGTAAAGCAGGGCTACAGACTGTCGCTGTATCATAGCCCTTAACAATTGTACACACTTGATGCTCTGCTTTTGAACACTGGTGTTGGGTAGCTTTTGGTACAAACTTATTAATTATTTTAAGAATTTATAAGAAATGTTTCGTGTTATGTAATGTTAATTATTAAAATTCAGATGGTCTTAAGAAGAAGGTGGCTCAGTTGTACGATCAGGTCGCCAAGCTGGAGGAGGAGAAGTACGACTGGGAAGTCAAGATCAGGAGGTGCGACTTCGAGGTCAGTGAATTTGCCTTAATGAATGTATATTTGACATAATAAATATGCTGAGTCGCTGACAGCATGATACAAGATTTTATAATGTTATATTATGCCATTGTAATAGAAGGGCAGCATTTACTTGTGAGTAATGAGATATTGCATCCATGACAGGCCTTTAATTTTATTATTCATTCCATTTCAGATCAACGAACTTAACATCAAGGTCAACGACATTAAGGGCAAATTGTAAGTGTTCTTAAGTTATTGACACTCATATATACACGAATATGCATATTAAATTTTATTAGCTATATTTAGTATCTTAAATGGCTTCAAGATATCTGCTTAAAATTGTAATAAAATATCAATATACGGCATAATGTATTGTTAAAGAAAGCCTGATAGATGTTATGCTAACTATACTGACTTTACGGTATCACAGCACACTCTTACGATTTTAGAATAACATCTTATTCATTTTAATTCAAAGCGTGAAGCCCATGCTGAAGAAGGTGAGCAAGCCAGCCGGAGACAAGTTGGCCAAGTTCGACAAGGCTCTACTCAAAGCTAAGGCTTCTGGCTTCCGTGAGAACCTCAAGTCCACCGGAAAGTCAAAGTATGCTCTCGAGGATGAGGATGAGGTGAGAATCTATTGCATTTAAACATTTCCTGTATTTCTTGTGTTTAATATTGGGAGGGTGGGGGGAGAGGCTATTTTTAATGTTGAATTGTCTTGAGTCCTGTAATGCTGGACTGGTTGTTTTCTGTATTAGATTTTTTGGTGGTACATATAACGAAGAAGATTAGATGATATTTTTGTTAAATCTGGTAATTAAAGAAAAGCCAATGAGCTGAAGGAGCTTAAGTACTTATGCATTTATCATAGTGCGTTTCATGAATTCTGATATTGCAATGTTATAGCAGATTTCGTAGACTTGATAAATGAACTCCAGACGACATGTGAATCCAGGAATTGCAATTACTATGGCAGTCCTTCAGCAGCCAATGGGAGTTCTAGATTCACATGACGTCCATTGAAAATTAGTTTTCAAGTCAATGATATTAGTTGTAAGGTAAAAGAGAAAATTATGGAAAATTCCAGATAATTCGATTTTAATTAATACATTTTTCGTATCGTGTTGCAGCACAAGGAGAAACCAGAATGGGCCGGAGGAAAGCATGAAGAGAAAAAGGAAGATGACGAAGAGAAAGGGGAGGAAGGAGAAGAGGAGGAGGAGGAGGAGGAGGAGGAAGAGGAGGAGGAGGAAGAGTAACTTCGTACATTCTACCTTCCCCTTCATTTTTGGAGGTGGAGAGTTCTTCCCTTTTTTCACAACGTCATGTGACATCATCAAATCGATCTAGATGCGGCGGTATTTCGCAGCAGCATCTCACCGCTTGTTTCTCCACTTGTTTTTATTATACAGTCAAATGGTTTTGGTTTAAAAACTTTGATTTACGAAAAATTTCAAGGCATTTATTATGACACGAGATTCCATGACAGTGTTGTGTGTTTGTGTACATGTGGTTTGTTAGTTGGTGTCGTCAATCCATCGTCGAAGACGCTCAGGATAGTAGTGTGATTTGTTACTTTATATTTCAACTGAATAAGTTAATTGGCCTTTAGTTATATTGTCTTTAAAACGCAGTGTATACTAATGTAACTGGCTGTAAATTTATTTGGTTTTCGAAGATGTCTTTCGAACGTGGCGGTGTGCGTTGTATGTGGAGTGGTGGGGTTGGATAATATGGATAGTAGAACTTGGTTGTCGTTTATAATCTTGTATTCAACAGAGGTATATATATCATTTACTGTATCATATATACTGTTTTAGTTTTTTTTTACACATACCAGGCAAGTTTTATTTCAGCTACTCATTTTTACCGCAACAATGATTCCCAGAACCCTAGCTCTCCAACTCCGGCCCACTGTTGAAACAACCATCCTTCGAATGGCGAACCAACACCTTGTTCGCCTTGTGAGAGCTATGTGTAGGGAGCTCCTTGCTGTCTCTGTACATAGATTTATATATATAGATTTAGAATCAGTCCATTCTGTGCAGCTAGTCTTATCCGCAAGAACGAGTATGATTCCTAGATCCCGCGATAGACTAAAGTTCGTTTAGAGTTGACGAAGTCTGCCTCCACATCCAAGCCACTGTTTTTATTGTTATCAAATGGTTTGTTTAAGATTAATTAATGCAGTTAAACTGTTGTTGGCTAATTTCTACTGGTAGATAGAGTCTAGCAAGAGCTGCATTACATGGATTTATGATTTGTTTCTGTTATCATTTGAACTCATACTTGATGATATTGTATTGATGAATGTTATGTATATAAACACAGTCCGATGAACTCGAAATTTTACGCTTGATTAGGGAACGTTGATGACATTTGAAAAATTCTTGCTACAGCGTATGTTTTTATTACGAAAAAAAAAAGATGAATGATGAAAAGTAACATCTTATCAACCAATACCATCTTCATGTTGTCAACGTTGTGCTAATCTGCAGCGTAATGGCGGTTGAGCACGTTGGTCTTAAAAAAATTAATTGTGATTTATTTACCTAGCCTTTTGGAACAACATCATGTTTTGTCTGGATACATTATTGGGAGATATTTGAATATATTAATAAATGATGTACTATCAAACATTTTTTTGTTATTATTGGCAATTAATAAGCAATTTTTAAGACCAGGCAGCCTGTTTGGCATTTTGATGCTTTTATACAACTCGTAAAGGACTCTGAGAATAGGATTTAATACCTTTTGGTTCAGAATTATTTGGTCTACAATTCTGAAGTTTATTGGCAGAATGACCAATGTAATGATGACATGACAATGCTTGGATTCCATACAATGTGGCACCTTTTCTAGATGTGTGGTCTATTTATTAACATCAAATACCAATCACCGTTATCAGCATCAAACTGAAATTTACACATATACATGGCCAATTGGGCCACGTGCGTATGTTTTTGCCTCATTATAATTAGCTAAAAACCATGCATTATCCCTGCATTTATCCTTCTCATGGAAAATGCATGTGGCACATTTGGCCATGTACCTATGGCATAATAGGCTACTGATTGGAATCATACCCTGAACTACCAAATGAGCTTGTTTTTGCCTTAGCCATTGGGCTACCCAATTCAGTGGAATCTTTCAATGCATAAATGGGAGTTAAGAACTAAAATTGATCCACAAGAAAAGGCAAACACATTTTTAGCTAAGCAAAATTTGACAAAGGTAGATGAAAATGTAAAACGAAACCCATATGAAGTATATTATGTGCACTGAGAGGGGTATCTGCAACGCTGACGCAAAAATTCCTTGGAACAAACACAAGTTGGAGCTGAAGTTAGCGGTGGGACAGGTGTGTCAGTTTTTCTGTAGACATGCAGCTGCATGGTCAAGCGAGCCATTAAAGGTGCACTGTCTGTCAAATTTGCACATAAAAGTAATGATATAAATCAATACTGCCTTCTTGTTTCATGATGTATTTTAACATAACATGCCCATTTTTGGTCAACAAGTTAGTTTTAATTTACAATAGATAATATAATATTAGTTTTTCATGCCATCAAAAACTCAATATGTAAACAAACCCAGTCATGGCGTCACAATACTAAACAATGGTGATGATGTCATTTCCATTGTGTTTCCAATGTTTTAGTCTGGATTTTCTCTCAATGTATGATTTATTTTTTGTGGTAATTAATGTCTGATAAAATCATTAGATCACACAAATTTAGTGTGCCTTGATTAATAAAGCTTATTCATGAACTGTTTGATGAGCCTCACAAAATCGCAAATTTGACAGACAGTGCAGCTTTAAAATCACCGTTGATGCTAAACATAATATCTTGGGTTGAGCAGTCTTGTTAATAATTAATTTCTATAGGGGTATACAATATATTACAGTGGCAAACACAGAGTTGGTTCCAAAGTAGGCTAAAGAGAGATATTACCTTTTAGCAGTTGAGGAATATGGTCTTAATAGTGGGGTGGTCTTTAGCTGAATTTACCTCGCAGCACAAACTTAAGATCACGTATTACATTCACATAGCATGTAAGCATTTCAAGGCTGTTGGAGCACACATGTCGAAAGACACAACCTCATTCTTGTAACCAGTTCCAGCCTTGCACATGTTTTTCATTGAAATTGGATGAATGATGTTCAGAATTTACTAAACTTAAAACAGTGCAGAACCAACCATGTTGCAATCTCTAGTACTGCTAGTATCCAACTTAACAGTGATCTAAAACCAATACAATGGCAAAAATGAAGTGGTGCTTCAGTCTGAATATCAGCCACATATGTGTATTTTTCATTACAAATAATCGTATAAATTTCAATTAAAATTTTTTAAGGGGTTCCTACAGCTACATCTATTAGAAAGATTCAGAAAGCCCATTAAAACTGCTGGTGATTATCTTTTTGAGAAAACAGAATCAATGACTCTCACAGTAGCTGGCCAATGCCTTTACCACTAGACCAACAAGATGCAAGCTTTCCGTACCATTGTGCCGGGGCCTAGCTCAGAGGTAGTGCTCTGGGCTTCCAACCGCTGGGTCCCGGCTACGATTCCCGGTCGAGCCTGAGTTGGATGGCTGTTTCCTCCTTCGTCTCATTGCCATGGTCTCTGCCTGTCCAAATTAGCCCAACTGATGCAGAAATAAAGGACGTAAAAGCCCTAATCACACACACACTCTCTGTACAATTGCTTCAAGTGGCAGCTTCCTGGTCTTAGTGGCCCTGAAAGATAAGCTTAACTATGGAGTAACACCCGAATGAGTTAAGCTGCAATGTACATGGTACGACTGCATGCCTTGCTTTGGCTCCAGGCAAAAGTGATCTTAGCAGTGAGGTAGCCTTACTAGTGAGGTTATTCATGCTGTTAAATATGCAGCAGACTGGCCTAATGGTGAGGTACAAAATGTATATATTAGCTTATTAACATTTTTGGTCAGCTTTGCTCAAGGTATACCAGGTTAGATTCCTGGACTGGGTGTGTGTGCTGAGCAACTAAGATTCCCATCCTTGGTACATTGTAAATGTGTCTGCCTCTGACTGCTGATCATATAATGGAAATTTCAGACCAGCAGCATTGAGACAATACACCACAATACAATACAATACAATGCTATACCATATAATACCATATACAATAAAATACAATACAATACAATATAATACAATATAATACAATATAATATAATACATATGCAATACAATGCAATGCAATGTAATACAATAAATTCATACATTTTGGTTCTATCAAGGGATGAATTTTAAATAAGGCATCTAATTGGGATGATATTTTGTGGTATATTTTTGAGTGGTGGGCTTACTATAGTGACGTGAGGTTTTAGTAAAGAGTTTGATTATTTAACAACTACTTGCCCTGACTTGTCTATCTTTCACTAGCCATCTGTCAGTCTGTCCCCTTTCACCCTACATTTCCTTACCCCTCGATTCTACCCTGTTTCTGGAGGTACTCCTGGCTGGCTACAATACTACAGTGCTCAGGATAGAGCCGCTGAACATGTGAGGTGTATTTTGGGCTCCCTTCACCCATTCTTCACATCTCCCCTCCTCCACCAAATACCTGACAGAATTGCTGAGCTGGCAGACTCTATACCTCTGCTACATCCCATTAATAACACATTTATCCTACTAATATTTGCTGTTATATCAAATAAACAAATCTACACTTCATCTGAGGTAATTACTGTTACAGCATCTTCAGTTAGCACAGTGTAAAAAAATCACATTTCATAAGATGTGAGAAACAGGAATGTTGATTTAATATGACAACGTTCATGATTTCATCTGCATGCAAGTGTTATATTTAATGTGAAACCTGTATGCCTGCCAGGCAAAGAAATAAGAAAAAATATTAGTAAGCCAGAATACTACAATTGACAAGCAATCGTACAGAATAATAACGTGTATTAAGAAAAAAATCAGATGTCTGGAACACCCACAACTGTAGGTTTTTAAGGAAATCGGTATACCTTCGCATTATATTAGCATAGCATTTAACACATCATTACCCTGGTCTGAAATTTACTTATAACATGTAAGATCAGCTGCTAGAGGCAGACATAATGAAGAGATAAGACAGTGGCCACCAAAAGGGCTACCTCAAACTAGGGTTCAGTTGTAACAATTGTTTCCACTGGAACTAAACCAATGTCATGATTACATGCATTGTAAGGCTTGGAGTCCACACAATGTTTCACATATTCCCATGAGTCTAACGTCTGCTACTTGCAATGGCTAGACATTGAATACAAAGCACCACAATTTTAACGTCTCACACGACTACTGAGATTTTAAAACTCTCATTGATCATCGCAGATTTCGGATTCTTTATTTTCTTCATTAGGTAAATAAACCACTTGTTTATCTGCATACAAGCCTGAGCTTTGGCTCCTCTCAGAATGGATGCTAATTATGCATTGATAAGACAGAATTCAATTAGGACCTGGGTTTGAACTCGAAACTAGGTTGTAATTACAGCACTGTACCACTTGGCCTGAAAGAACATCTCTGTAACCTACCATGCAAAGATGCTGGCTTCAATAAGGGAAAAAAGAGATATGTGTCAGCATGAGGATTTGCATACAAATTCTTCAGCCTCAACCCCTTTTCGTGGAAGTTGCAGAAGGCCTTCTGTTATGAACCAAGCCTTGGGAAGCTGGCTGGTGCTTACGTAAGAAAAGTTACCTGGAACCCTGCGTGGGTAGAGCTGGCCATTCGGATGGTTTTCATGTCCCTCTGGCAAGACTGACAGACATAAATAAGGCAAAAAGAAAGGTCAGCAAGAAAGAGAAGAGAAATACAGGATGATACCAACAGATGACCCTGACCGAATTCTGACTTCTGTACATTTTTAAACAATTACAAAATATATTGGCAAAAAAAAAATGCAACTTCAAGATATTGCTTTAAATGTGAACAGCACAATATCTGGAGCACGATGACAGTTTATAATATGACTGGACATTTTTCACCCTACAAAATAAACATTCTTTCTTTCACAAGCAAGACTTAGCCTGACCATTGAAACTATACTATCTGCACTTAATATTCATTTGAATTAGGCTCTTATTTCAGTCAATGTGCACTTGACCTATCTGACTTTTACACTTGCGCCATAACATCAAGGTCAGTTCATAAATGTCATGAAATGAATGTACCACAATATGTTTGCTAGACTCAAAAAACGAAGAAACACGCACAACAGGGCTCACAGCTCCTCCCTGCAGCATTGGCAATTGGAGTTTACATAACACATACAGCCAGAACCAGTGGGCTAACTTTACACTGAGAACAATAACTGACTGCAAAAAGAGTTCTTATAAACAAGCAGTGCTAGACTCACAACACCTCCTTGCTATACACCGTACTCATCCAAATGCAAGATTGGGCGCTGAATTTCTCCCCTTGCACCTAGTCAATAAAAACACAGATGTCTATTACAAATGGGAATGCAGTAATATTAGTTGCTTTCCAATAACATTGAAAGATCTTTGCATCTACAGATTTAAGGTTTTTAATTAAGACCCGGCTTGTAATTGAGTAAATGCGATACTTTTTGGCTTGGTAGTAGGCCAATTGTTTTGCTGAGCATGCAGGTGTGCGCAGTAACATATGATGAATCATGTGCCTTTTCTTATTTGTGTCTTCATGACAGTTGGTTTTTGAGTAATTACCCTAATGTTGAATACTGAAATTAATTCTTTGTTTTTAAAGGTTATCTTTCGAATTCTTACAGCTTCGTTTCTCTTGGTTTTTTTTTTCTCCAGATTGTAGAAGCCAATATAGGTTTATAAGAGTAATTTAGAATGAAGTAGGCTGAGCCTGATAGTCAAATGATTCAGATTAATTCATTATAAAATTTCCCTACTTCTTCAGATGTAGAATTCAGGTTTAAAATTAAATGTTTTATCTTTTTTATATTGTTTATATTATAAGTCATGCTAATTGCGTAGAATGCAAATGGTAAAAATATAAAAGTACAAATTACACTTCCACCGAATTATGCATTGTGTATACTAAAATTTGCCTGTGAATCAATGATATATATATTTCTAATATTTCAGTCTATATACCAGTTAATTTTGGAACAAGATTATTTGCAGTAACATATATTCTACTATAAATGTTGTATTATATAATGAGAGGTCTACAGCATCAGTGCTGTAGTATCTCTTCCAGTATGGGAGATATGCACCGTGCTATCCTGGACCCCTTGCGAACGCCCAAGTGGCAAGAAATAGCCCCCAGCCCTACAAACACGTGCCCCTAGCAACCAATGGGGTGCGAGCCGTTCACGTGCCCCCTGTGACGTCACCCAACATCCGGGCTTCTGTGTTACTTGGTCTATCTGGTTTACCAAGGTCGCCTCGTCTCCACTGTATAGTGTAAGTACATTCTATTTCCATTTAACTTATTAATTTTACAGATGTGTTGATTCAACATTTGTAAAAGGCAGTCTTGTATACTTCAGATGCTTTGTAAGTGAAGTAACTAGTATAATTGGTGTGGCAAACAAGCTCACTGCATCACCCAAAAACCTATTTTGGGAAGCCATAGCTCATGAGGTGTTACATAAAAGTGATTATTAAGCCAACTAATTGGTGTTAGTACAAAACAATACCAGATCAAAAGTATTATTACAGTTCTTCGTGAAATTTGAGAAACTTAGATCAGAAAACAGGCACACCTGTGTCAAGGTGTTTTTTTTTTTTTCAAGCGGAGAACATTTATTTTAAGAGTCTATATTCCCCTAAGATGTTGTGTTGTAAAGTAACCTGACTCCGCAAGTATTAACTGAGGAAATATTGTTTGCTAAAATATTCATTCTCAACAGATGAAAAAGCCTGTGTTTACACTACCCTACTGCGTTCTAATAACACTCTAAAGTTGCATATATAACCTATTATATATATATACCAAGCATATATTTAGTACAGATTGAAATCATTAGGTTATATGGTTAAGTTTATACCGTTTATCACATTTTACTCACTGATATATAACTTAGTTTACAATTTTATTTTTTTTATTCCTGTATATAACAAGATCTTGTATAAACTGGTGTTTTACACGTTAGTAATGTCTTTACCTGTTACAATTTCTCAATATTTATGGAAAACTATGGCATTTGTCCAGTTCCAATTATTCTATTTCACTCAAAACCCAGGTAGATAGATAGATAGATAGATAGATAGATAGATAGATAGATAGATAGATAGATAGATAGATAGATAGATAGATGGATGGATGGATGGATGGATGGATGGATGGACAGATAGATAGATATATAGAGTTCATCCATCCATCTATCCATCCATTCATGCCTGGGCCAAAACTATTGACCCCTTGGGTAACTTCCAAGTGACCAATGTAATTCTTGAGTTAAGCATAGAAATGCCAGATCAGCAATGGAATAGTGGGAAGGGGTGGGGTACTGGGGTAGAACCCCCTACCCAGCCATTTTGGATCCCAAAGGTCAGTGCCAGGAGTTTACCCCTCGGTGGATTGACAGTTGTAGCCCCACTGCAGCTACATGGGGTACAACTAAACCCCCCCCCCAGCACTTTTCTTGGAGGGCTTATGCAGTTGAGGGGGGGGGGGGGTTAATGGTTATATTCCATTTAGACTATAAATAGTATAAAATTATAATACAATCGTAAATTTTTTGGGAGGGAAAGCAAATATCCTTTTTTTTCCTGCACTTTTATTATGGAATTTTCTTTGTGGGCATCGTTTATGTCTATCTAATAACCAAATCATAACAAATCACAGAAACTTAGAAGTTTAAAATTACAATTCAAATATGAGTGATGTGGCCATGCCAGTAATATATTTCGCACCAATTCACTTTTTTGATAGAAGCAATTAACCTTATATATTGAGATATCAATAAAACAGATTGAAAAAATTGGCAACATTAAATTATGTAATTTATCAATTCATAAACCCACTATCAAACGTCTATGTGACATTTAACTGTCCTTCAATACTCAGTACATTTAATTTACATATTTCATATAAAATATTTCTAATTCAGTGTTATTTTTATACAGTTTAATTTCCATCATATATATATTAATAATAATTCAAAGATCTCATTAAACCTCTGGTAAATCTAGTAAATTTCAACCAAAATTTATAAATCAATAAAATGGTTACACTTGAATTTATCTCATTAGTAATGAATCTAGTTCAAGACAACTTCATTTTATGATTACGCCCCTGGCTGTTTGAATGATCCATATCTCACTTGAATAAGTGAGAATGTTACAACAAGGCTGAAGCCAAGTGAAACAGAGGTCATGCTAAGTGACTTGAGACATGGCTGTCTTTTCCATAGCAACCAAATTTACTACTTAGCAACGATATCACAACCATAAAAAAATATACTCATACATACATACATTCCTTATTAAATTTCGAAAGTACTAAATATATTTTTATTTGATATGAAAATGAGGAATTATAATAATTATGGAATCTATTGAATGACTTACTTTTCATATACATGCAGCAAAAGTGTCATGGCTGGCTGCATTTAAACTTGCACAGCAGACTGTCTTACAAGAGTCACTACAAGTGCTATTAACACAGAAATCTTCCAAAGGAATGCTTGTAGAACACAGCCACATTCTTTTTCACCAAACCAGTCAACATAAGGTTAGTCATAACTCAAATGTCTGCAGGAGGCAAAGGTGTTATTACGGAATTGTTACTAACTCGAAATGCCACTGCTGAGGTGCTGAGTTGGTGTCTGGGAATTTTGCTCTCATCAGTCAAATATTTAAAATGGGTACAGTTAATATATATTCAAATATATTGGTTTTTGTAGACCTTACAATATTAATAAATTACAATAGTATGCTGAGTGTATTGAAGTTATGGTTATAGTTTTTAGACTATTAAGAAAACATATTAATAATTAACAAACTTGTATGACTAGATAATTGGTCCATAGTGTAAAGTGATATTATGTCACTGAGTCGTCGTTATTTCAAGTTACAGTATAAATTGCAAAGTTATTTTAAGTCCAGTAACATCTAATGCAGCGTGAAAGCACTTTAAATAACAATTATTTTTAAAATATGACTATTTGCATGTGTAAACATCATGAGCAACATCTCAGCTGGATGTCGTTCGGATTAGACCCGAAGTCAAATGCAGATAATGCAAATATGTATTCATGTATTCTTCGATTGCTTTCTATATTTCATTCTTTGAATTTATTTAATTATTTATCTGTTCATTCAACAGTAATGACGTGTAATTAACAAGACTTTCAATTACTGAATGTTAAGTTAATGCAATGCTCAGCTTATATTTACGTGGGTCATGGGTCCAATACTAGAGCTAATTTAATTAGCAGGATGTCTTATATGCAGTAAACAATCAGTTGTGTTATGCATTCTGTGTCTGTGATTTTTGATTTTTAGGAACAGATCAATAAGTCAACAACAGTTATACAACTTTCAAATTTCTGCATTGAATTATCAATATACAGCAATGTAATATGAGCTAAGTCAGAATGCCTGATCCAATGGTATTGGACTGATACTGAGCTGATGTTTGATATTATCTGGAATGAATTTAATGTCATAAAAATGAGGGTGGTGGCCTAGCTCAGTGGTAGCGCTGGGCTTCCCACCACTGGGTTCCGAGTTCAATTCCCGGTTGAGCCTAAGTTAAATGACTGTTTCATCCTTCATCTCATTGCCATGGTCCCTGCCTGTCCTAATTAGCCCAATAGGTGCAGAAATACTGGAAATAAAGCCCTAATCCACCTACCACCCAAATGTCATAATAATGTAATGTTATGTATTGGGTTATTTGTTCGTTATCCTCAATGAGATCAACAGACATTACAATTTACACCCTTGGCAGGCCTGTTCTAACTAGAGCCTTTCTCAACTCTCTGGGGAGTATACACTCAGTGTGCAGCCATTACAGCACTCCTATGGTAAAGAATTCTCCAATTGCCTATAGGTACCCATTTACAGAGGTGGAATAAAGCGGTGATTTTAAGGAAGAACTGCTCAGTTCCTCTATATGGCTGGGTTTGAACCTAAGACCATGCAGGCACGATTCCGATACCTAATCAACTGAACCTGGGCACCCATAAGAATTCAACAGTTGCAAACCATGAAAGCACAGCTTAAATGATTTAGTGGTTTCAGCATTGGTGAGCTCCTCTTTTGAGTCTTTTAGGCCCTGATCGAGTTCCCAACTTTGTCAAGGCACCCTCAGGTGAATGTGGTCACATTGTGGTGTCACTTGCCCGAGGTCTTGAATTGAAGGGTCAAGTCAAAGACCATGGGGTAAATATGACATATTCTTCTTCTTAGTGCTGGTAGCTAGCTGCTCATGAAACTGTGCCTATCATTACATGTGGGGTTTCTCTCTCAATAATATATCTAAGTCATCTCCCTTAATCTCAATGTGACGTCATAACACGGAATTCCGGAAGTGAAAGATTATAGTCTAGATAGTTCTGGTACAGTGCAGAAGTTCTGGCGTCAGACATCATGATAATTATATCTTTCTCAAATGCTTTATGGATTTGTGCCAAAAATTTGGAGTCATGAGTCTGAGGTAGCTTACATGTAAAAAAAATATTGCATGTAAGTCAGTCATGTTAGCCACAGATATTTACATGAATCTCTTGCCAAAGATGTTCTCATAATGACTGTCTCACATGCAAACTTGATTACATGTCACTAACATACTCTATGGTCCTAAAAAATGAAATTTTTGAAATGCTTATAAGTCGACAGTAGATTCCTCATCCAGGGGCAAATATGCCACATATAATGAAATAATATAAATTTCATAGCTGCTTTCATTGATTGATATTGTTTGTGAGCAGCCTGATACAGAAATGGCAAATTGAACACAAAGCTCATGAAATTATCGAATTTTAAAAGTTATTTTTGCGGGTTATAATTCTATTTTGACTCAGTTCTTCTTTTGAAATCACTGTTTTTCACTAGCTTCATCACCACAACACGTACAATGTACCAATGCTGCTAGCTTTTCATGCTGATCCGTTCCATTATAGCAAAATAATTAAGAAGTCTGAAATTTAGTGGCTTCAATATATTTCATTTGTACATGACTCTGTCAGTGAGTAAACTTTTCAGTGAAATCCTATAGTGCAATCTTTGGTTCACAATGCCTAAACAGCCACTAAAAATGTAACCAAAAAATCAACCAACCATTTAACTGGTTAAACTACAAATTTGCAGAATCCTTCTCAGTAAGCACTTTGGAAGCATTTGTGGAATGAGGTCAAAACAGTGAATTATGATTAGACCTGGCAGAGTGTGAAGCACTCGCTATCATGGCCTTGTGGGAGGTAGCAATTTCTGATCTCAATGCCAAGCAAAAGATCAAGAGATGAATGCAATATACAAAGCTTAACCTTTGTATGGAGATTAATGTACAAATAGCATCGATTGGAATGAAGAGTTAAGTAATAAATCACTTTTTTTCCCCCATGTAATTTCGTTTCTTCAATATTGTGTGTAGTCAGCCAGAAAATATGCTTTGATTTATTATTGGTACTTTCTAATTTTTGTATGATTAAGATAAATATAAGAAACCCCTCTGGAACTGCCACTCACGAACTGTGATTTACTAGCTTATACACTTTTAATAAATATATAAGAGCATGCAAACAGTTGAAATCAATTTTCTCAGCATAGGGAACTAGAACATGTCTAAACAAATGGCCCTGCTTATAGGCCCCATAATATTTCTGTAGTCATTGGCTGATATTGTTTAAGTTGCCAGTTTCACCAAAGTCAATCAAAATCTGCCATTGCATGAATTGGCCTTGGGGATTTAAAATCACATTCCTGCCAGGTCACACAGAATTTAAAGATTCAAAACTACGTCACTGCAGATTGTTAAAAATTATGACATCATGGAGGCAGCGGCATCCCAAAATATTTATTACTAAGATTTTAACTAAATTGTATTCGCATACATTCTGTGTGTAAAATCTTTAGCTAGATTCTGTATAAATTTTGCATAATTTGTATTAATTAGCACAAGATGCAAAGTTAAGCACATAATATATAAGAAATACAATTAGATCTACCTCAGATTTGGCAGGACAAAAATCTGGCTTCAGATCCCAAGGATAGCTGCTAAAGTTGCAAAAACTAGTTTAATATTTTATAAACTATCATCTTGCAAACATTTAAATACCTGGGGTACTTTGAATGCTATCCAGAACTGTCAAATGCAAATCAAATCCAAAAAAAAACATTTATTGAATTATAGCATGAAACATTAACTTAACCAAAATAATACGACCAATTTGTCAATGACTCATAACAGTCAGGAAATAATCAGTCATGTAAATACTTTATCGTTCATTACTGCAAGGTTAATGCGAAGTTAGCATGACTTTTAGTGAAGCATGTTCATGTATGTCTCATTGGTAGAAATAAGGTGTCGAGTTCACATGAGAGACACAGTTATACTTTTTGACAACATGCCAACGCAGCACAACTGAAATAGATAGACGACTCTTAATGAAAGATATACAGTCTGTTTATGTGTGCCAGAAATTGTGCAGAAAATGTGAGCAAGATTTATGTATGTTATTTAAATGAGACAGATCCATATAGTATAATGCGACCAAAATAACAAAAAAGAAAAAAAAGCCTCACTAATAATAATATCTGGCCCTATTATATTTATCAGACAGAAGATTAGACTTTGCAATAATTACATTTTAAACGGTGAAGCACCCATTGTTATTACATAACCATCAATGGTGATCTCAATTATGATACGTCAAACCTATATATGTGCGAACCATTTTTAAAAGATTGGTCCTCCTGTATGATTAACTTGGACTTGACTTGATTTATGTGACACGTAGAGAGAAAAAAAAACACAGAAAAATTATAAAATACAAAGAGTTGGAAACAAACCTGAGCAGTGATTGGCGTGCATAATGATGAGATGGTAAACATGGGTTATATTAGACCACACCTACTAAATTTAAGCAACAGCTAGCCATGTAGGTGTATTTTCTGTTTAAGTTTCCAGAACATCTGTCAGCTTGCTGAGAGCATTGGAAGCATTTTAATGAACAGATTATATTTTATTTTCTATGTATCTATGTATATAGAAAATTATCGGGGTCATATTTAGTAACACAGTATACAAATTTCTGCAATACTATAGTCAGGAAAGAAAATTTCAAATTTAAATAAAGATAAATGAATGGCCTAATGAAAGTGATTACATCAAATTTGGGTGAGTTTAATTAATATTGTTATGAAGAGCAACAGTTACCAAACTTACAAACAAAGTTCACTTAATGCAATAGATTGTACACTGCATAATGAACGTTTGAGTATACATTGCAATGTGATGTTTCATAATATGGAATTGGCCATGGTGATAATCTATTGCAGCTAATTATGCTAAATCAGTCAGATCTTTCAACTCTTGTGACTGCAGAGGCCAAGTTTCGCTTCATAGAGAATTCACAGAACATTCATAGAGGCCAGAAGAATATGATTTGGTCTTAACTGATGCTGGAATTCACCTTTTGCCACCAAGTATCTACAATTATTATGTCAAGGTCCAGAAGGTCCTGATATGTTATAGGTAGATCAAGGCCTAGAAGAGTAGATCATATGTAGAATAGATTATACTAGGATCTAGGCCTGCTAGTGCTAGTTGGTAGTACTAACATGGCCTATAATTAGCATAGAATCTCAGAGCAGCTGCAGGAGCAGGGAGCCTGCAGATGCAGTTGTATGCTGCTGCTGCTGTTACTGCTGCTGCTGCAGGGGCTATCCACCTGGCTATATAAGGCAGAGGGGCAGGCAGCCAGCTGAGTGTTATATGAGGAGTTGGGGCAACAATAGTTCAACTCAACCCAAGTCTAGTTACCAGTCTAGTCATTGCACAACTTACTAGGCCTACTAGAATACATGCAGGTTTGTTAGTTTCAGAATGAATTAAATTGGTTATATATGTTATATAACGGTCTAAAATAACACAATTTTGTGATAATTATTTTAAGAAATATAAAACTTGATAGCCCAATAAATGTTTTTGTGGCGCATTCTGATGCATTAAAATGAACATTGATAAAAGTAAAGTAGTAAAAACTGCACAATGTATGGTGATGCAAATTATAAGCATAGACAGTACATGATATACGTAAGTGCGGCAGATTAGAGATAACAGGTTGTTGCTGCAACAGAGGATCAGACTAGCTTCTCCCCCTGGTGGAAGGCATATGACTTTTCGTGTAAAGTTGTAGGAGGTCGGAGAAAGTGAGGTTATAGTAGTGGAAAAAATTACCCTGTGTGCAGGAGAGAAGTAGTGTACATGAACATCTAGGTGAGTTAACTTTGAATATATAGGACTGCAAAAAGTTGGGACTTTTTGAGGATCTTGACAGAGGGCAATTTGAGTTACTGATACACGAGTTAGTTGAAAGTTTATATCCGCCACTGATGCTAAAGCATATTGCTGCTGCTACTCAGGGGCTGAAACAGGCCTGCCGCAGAGGACTGGCACAGATGGCGCCACTAGGTGGGGTGTAAGGGGGTATCTAGGGGCACTGAAGGGTTAGTTCACAGACCCTGCATCCGTGCTACTTGCAGTTGCATTCACATTCCAGCCTCAGCTTTAGGTGCGGTTCTGCAGGGCGCATCATCCAGGTAAAGTTCTCTCACTTTCTAAGAACTTTTCTCCCTTAACCCTCTATTGCATCACCTAAATATTTTACACATCAACTTCTCAACCTGTCAACTACATCTCCAAGAAGTTGTGCTCGACTTCATCAATTTTTTACGTGAGTTTTGCACACTTTATTTCACGTCCGTTCACGTCTGAACGATCCAAGATGGCGGACACTTCTAGGAATATTCCGGGCAGGACTAAAAATTATTTCAACATCTGGTCTACTGGTTTTTCCAACATGGATTACTTTGTTTTCTCGCTGGATCACTAGGATATATTCACTTCTATTATTTCCAAGCCACAGTATAACATTTATTTGATTTGTAAAAGATTTGGTACACGATATCTTGTGTGCTAAATATAGCATACCAGAAATAGCTTGTACGTTGCTCTTTTTGCTTTTTGGAGTATACACTTCAATATTTTGACACGTTTAAGTAAGATGTAGCATAAGTCTATAGGTATACACGTAGAAAGTTTATTTGTAAAAATCAAGTTATGTTTTTACCTCATTCTATCTACATTGGGTTAGATATTTTTGTCTTAGGGTGTAGTTCAGTATAATGCATGTAGCTATATAATATATCTGACAATGTTGCTTGAAACAATATTCAACGTTAAGGTAGATATTTATGTTATAAATAATTTCTTGACTATAGTCTAGATCCTATCCATTTTAGGCAATAATTATCATCGTAATATTGTTCCAGGAAAACATTTCCTAGAAGTTTAGATTTCATTCAGTTGGAAAATATTTACCATGCAGATTAACTTATTCATCTAATAGATACCTAGATGTGTATATCATTAACTTGATGTGCTATGTGCTAAATTAATGCTGACTATTGTCTTATTCTGCTAGGTGTCAATATTGTTCGGATAGTTGTGATAAACTTGCCTAGTACTTCGTATATGTTTATCACATCTTACAATAACCACTAGTGTGACTTTGGCTGGTTATATCATACGTATATTTTTACTATATAGCTCTTCTACAAACCTATGCAGTAGATATCAGCAGTAGTAGAAATGCTTGTCTATTTTGGAGTGCAACGGTAGTATATCTTGGCCAGTTGGGAAACTACCCCTGCGCAGATATTTTTAGCTTCTAGGATTCTGGTAGCCGGGCCACTGACTGTGAAGCTTATGATAGGCAACTGTGCAATGCCAGGAAATAGGATAGGATAGGATAGGATAGAATAGGATAGGATAGGATAGGATTTCATATATATAATGACCTCCAAGTCAGAATGCATATAAGAAAGGATAGGATCTTAAATATACATGATGATCCCTAAGTCAGAATTAATGCATATTTAATTTCGAATCGCACATATATTTGTGTAATTTGAAACTACAGATTAGCACTGATAGAATAGAATAGAATAGAATAGCATAGCATAGCATAGAATAGCATAGAATAGATAATAGACAATTAAGATAAACATTTCCATCTTCAACAATTTTGGATCTTGGATCATTGGATCTTTACCAAAGAAGATTAGCAGATCACAAGATGAAGATTTTTAATTCAATGCCACAAACTCCAATGGAAAATGGAATACCCACCTTTCCATTATTGAGATCATTGGATCAGTTTAAGGACTTGAAGGAGAAGCTTGGTTCATATTTCTACCACCAGGTGGAGATGTGGCTTCTGTTACCGCCATGCCACCTTGCGGAGAGTCATGAAACAACTGCCTGGATGGTACCCACTGAAGCCAATGTTGTGAAAATCAAGTTGTTAACATTAACTGTGCATGAATGATAAAGTTAGACCTCAATAGTTCTGTGATATTCAGAGAGATTGCCAAATTTACCCTACAAGTTCAATATTTTTGCCAGATATAATAACTTTAAAAAAGGAGAGAAAAAAAACAACAAAAAAACAGCCTACCTAGGAATTGTGTCTTTTTTGGTAATTGATTTGAATTGCATTGCAAAAGGGTGACTTTTATTGAAATTCGGTTGTGTTAGCCAGTGATTTCAATGCAGGTTCGACCTCAGTGTGATAAGTTGCGCCAAGGTGTTGCAACCATTACAGAGTGACACCAGTTGTACACTTGTCCTTTATCTATGAGAAAACCATGAATGACTTTTTTTATGGTTTAGTTTATCTGGAATTGTTATGTTTTACAGCAATGGTGCAGTTTATCAGTTAACAATTATAATTTGAATACTTATATATTGGGTATGATTTCGACAATGTCTTGTTTAAATGTTATGTTGACAATATTATACCTAACCATTTTTCTTTTTTATTTCAGCCTTTTTGTATCTTTTTCGACCTCCAATAAGCAATCATCATGTCTGACGAAGAGGAAGTATACAGGTATGTTTCTTAATAATTTTATAATTTCCATCCATAATTTACATCAGAAAAGTAGTAATAAACATGTCACAAATCTAATTTATCATCCATTATTAATTATGTAAATCACTATTAATTATTTGTTTTCTATTTATTTTCATGTGCTGTCCTGCAGTGAGGAGGAGTGAGTATATGTTTTTTTTTTTCGTGTGGACATAATATGATATAATAATCATAATTTTTTGTTCATATCACAGGTGGCAGTCTGAACCACTGAGGAGCATTGTACATAAATATTATTATCATGTGCATACATACTCAGTGGCGCTTCAGCGTATAGTTTATGCTTCTAGTGTAGTGTAGAGATTACAATACATCCTGTAGTTTGCATTTTATTTCATAGATATGCACATCAAAATAGCATTTGAGCTAAGATGCATGTTTGTATAGTTTTAGTGTTAGCCTTCACAATCATTGCAAAATATGGCAAACAAGTAATCAATCAAATATTATACAATTGCATTATTCAAGCATAGCATGCATGGTAATTGCAATCAATACATTAGAAATACTGGTAGAGCAACAGCAATTCAGATTATAATATTATAATTCCATCTTAAATTTGCACGAATGAGGTAGTTGAATTTAAATCACAAGGTTGACATTTTAAAGTTTTGATTTTGTTATCACAAGAAAAATAGTCAGTAGAACTGTTCTTGATATATTTTGGTATTTATTTCTCATGCGAATAAGCCTTTCATATCTGATGTAATATTATTCCAATTATGATATTTGTTATGACCAGCCACTGGCACTAGATAATGGACACATACAATTATTAATCACCCACTTTTCTTGTAAAAATTATGATATTGGAAATTTTGTTTATGTACTTCTGTGAAGCTCTGTCAACCTTGTGATCAATACGTAGAGTACTTTTAGAAGCTTGGTTGCTTAGCTATTTAGAAATTTGATGGCATCTTCTCTATTTCTTTACAAAGGGCACAGGGGTAAGTAACATCCCACAATGCAATGCATTTGATCATGTGATCTTGGCGCTGTGTTGCCATGGTGACGTTCTAACAAATGGCGTGATTTGTCATCTGTCAATCTGATTGGACATTTGTGCATTCCAAATCTATTGGGTGGCAAAATGATGGCTAGAAGTTTAAGTTAATTTTAATTGAATACTGACGATTGATTTTAACTCTATTAATGTTGCTAGACAAGTTCCTAGACTTCTTTGTAAGAATGAAAAGCATATTGAGGTAAATCTAGGAGTACAGAATTCAAAGCTAAGACTATCTATTTTCCTAATCAGACAAATTGTTCAGCTTCTGATACTTTCATGCCATTGTCTGGCCACTTTAGATTTGGATGCATTTGCCTGAAGCCTGATACTTCTTAATGGGTGACTTCAATTTCAGGGAGATGTTAATACAATCAGAGCTAGGTTAACCTGGAATGTTTGAAATCACTTAAATCACAGGAAACAGTTTTTATTTTTAATATATAAGCAGAAGAGTACATTATCAACTAGTGTGTTGCAAACAAAACTTAATCAAACCTCTGAAGAGAACCATTAATTTTAATCTAGCTCTGATTGAAATGTTTGATGATATCAGTGTAAAATGGATTCTAATTGCATGGGGATTTGACGGAAGTTGTATACAGGAAATATCAGTAATGACTTTTAAATGTCAAGGTCATGATGAACTTTTGTGATATTGAAGTGGTTTTACATGTGATTTTTTGACTTTGTGATGAGTATTGTCATTTTGTATCTAAGTACTCCTGATGTACACAATGTCTAAATGGTTGTTCCCTCCAGCCCTAAATGTTATAATTGTTCATTTTTCTAAGTGGTGATCCATTATTTTCTTTAACAACAAATGTCTTTTATCAGTCTTTTTCACTTGATTTGTGTGCGCTGCGACTTTCACATATGTGTACAAAATTAATTTGTTCTTTCTTTTTATTTGAAAGATCTTTTTTCACTATCTTTAAGCGAAACCTTTGAATTCCTATAAGTATAATTTCATTGGAAATTTTGTTAATTTACTATTCTTATTTTATACTTTGCCTGTTATAATTTTGAACTGAGGGCTGTGAAAATGAGCTTCAGTCATATCAATATAGTTTATCTATATAGCTCTTTACATTAGACATACAGTGTAATTTTGACAATATTAAGATGCAAAAGTATCATTTCACAGCCCTCATTTCTTCATATCAAACTTTCTTTGTCCTGCTTATTAATATTTCCCCCATATAATTCTTTTTAGGGAAGAAGAAGAACAAGAAGAGGAGTAAGTCTTTATTATAGACTTGTAGATTTAGAAAAATAGTTTAAATAGTGCTTGTGTAGTCTTGTTATAGTTTCCGTTCCTGTTCTAGTTATATTTTTTGTCATGTAGTTAGACTCCCTGATTAATAGATGACCAAACAAATGGATGAATTATCTTGTAATATGGAATCATATCTGGCCTACCTATTTAACTCCGTTCAGTAATTAAATACTTTCATTTTCTGAAAAATTTATCTTCACTATACTAATCCTCTTAATACGTTTTACTGGAGAGATTTTTAAATTTTTTAAGTTTTTTGATTGGTTTTGGCCAGATTCATGAAACCTTCTTTGGCCTAGGTATTTAAATCTTTTCAGTAATTACTTACATTAATTTTCTGAAATAAATAAGTTTCACTGGAGAGAATTTAAGCTGTGAATGGTTTCTCTCTGGATGCAATTTTGATAGTAGAAGAACAAATTATTCTGGAGTCTTTGTCAAAATTTGCCTTTCAAAATTTAAAGTTATAAATTCTTAAGGCAAAATAAAGACAATTTCATAAATTATTATATTAGTTTTTAGTAATAGAATAGAATTGTAGCTTGGTATATATTACACTTACCACCTATTAGTTTCACAGTAGAATCCCCAACCAAATTTTCCTTTTCTACCATTTGTTTTCTTTAATTTCCTGCTGACATTCATTTCCTTCCTTAGCTTTCCTTCTTAGCTTGTTTGCTTCATGTTGTTTCTTGTCATTCATGTTTCTTGGTACTTATATATGTTGGATATTGTTGGTGATGTGTCATCAATTATCATGTCATTGTGAAAATGAATATTGTGAACTATGACTTGTATATCAAATATAGGTAAATGTGCCGGCTAATACTTTCTATAAATTTGATATCTCATTGTCTTCATCAAGTTTTTTCCACTTTTCAAGTTTGTTTTGAGTTCTTATTTGTTATTAATTATCATATGTAAACCTTTTGCTGTGACTTTATTTATCACTGGATCTAACTAAGTAGGATGTTAGTGTACTCTTTTTATTATTTTTTTATTTTTACTTTTTTAAAGTTGATCTTTAACTCCAGATGTATAACACCAGGACCAGGTGGTCTTCCCTTGGACTCTACAGACTAATTTTATTTCTCTGATTTTTTATGTAATATTTTCCTATATTTCTTTTTATAATATTTAATTTTCCCACTAACAGGAAAGAGGAAGAAGCTCCTGCTCCCAGGTAACAATGGTTGCCATGGTGACAAGCATGGTCACAATTGTCTGGTGCATCATGGGAGTGATGGTTTCGCAATCCATTGTTGTGATTGTTGACTTGGATTGCGACTCGAATTGAAAGCATCATTTCTTTCGAATGATGAAACCCTATTGCACAACTTTGGTTTATTCTTAAAATCTTCACCGTGAAGGTTTTCCTATGTTAGTTGCATAAATGCAAGTATAGCTGTTACTGTACTGTTGTTTTTGCAATATGTCCACTGGTAGATCATTAGCATAAGAACAGATATAGCTAATAGAGATGACATTATTTCGCAACAAAATTAAATTTTACAGAAGTGATGGGGAGGAGGGTGAAAAAGATGCCAAAAAGAGTGATGGAGCAAAAGCAGAGAGTGAGGAGGAGGATGGGGAGGAGGCTGATGATGATAAAGTCAAAGATGAAATTGGAAAAGATGTGAAAGCTGATAGAGGCAAAGAGTAAGATTAGATATGATAAGCAGCTTGGGTGTGGATACCAGTAAGCATAGAATAAGATTTGAGTTCAAGTCAAATCATAAACTATCAATACACTAAATTAATGTTTTTTTAGTTTATAATAGTGTAGAGTAGGCCTAAGTAAATACAGTTAGAATAGTACCTTTGTTACTGTAAGTACCTTTTGTTTTAATTGAGATATAAGTGCATAGTTATCATTAGCATTAATCATTGATGTGCTGAGTGAAGCTAGATTTAAACATACACATAAGATAATGAATAAGTAATACATTAACTACAGGACCATACTATGCACATGCATGTTAGAAACGTTAAGTATAGATATAAGGTTTGCCAGGGTTAAGTTTCGCATTGAGCAGTGGACATAGGGTGCTATCCTAGACCAAATCTTGCACCTCATCCTGTCGTAAACACAAAGAAAATGGAAAATTTTTCTTTTGTGTTTTTGACCTACAAACAAAGTGGTGTCTATTATACAGTGGTCGTCTTGCTTCCGAAATTTTTATTTCGGAAATTTTATTTTCAAACCGTTCTTTGTCAATATTCCTCATCCTTCATTGTTTAAGTTTTATTTTGGATTAATTAGTTATTTTATTGCTATTATTTGATACTTTTAATTTTTTTTTTGCTGCTGCTGCTTTGAAATTTTCTTTTTTTTTTAGCTGAATTCAAAACTGCTTACATTTAATTTAGTTAATTTTGTTAACTTTAAAAACTGCTTCTGTTCACATTTGCACTGATTTTACTAATTATGAAAGGGAGTCTTTTGCATACATATCATAAGTATATGATATTAATTAACTCAAGGTTTTAATGGTTAATTTTAGCGATGAGGAGGAGGAGTCCGCCCCTCCACCCAAAAGGTAATATGGTGAAAATTTCCTCATAGTGGTCAGACCTATGTATCTAGTAACTGCACAGTACCTTGTACGTGTTGTGCACTTCATCTTAAGACACATCCAACACACTTGACACTTGTATAACCACAATAAATGTCCACTTTTTTTTGGGGGCTATTTTGCCATAAATCGCATGGAGCGCTACAAAATGAACAGAAATGTTAGCAACAAGTCAAAAGCCCAACTTTGTAGCTGCTGATATAAACAGTTCTGGGAGCCAAATAACCAGACTGAGAATTTGCTATATTCTCCATTGTAATTTCTGCTTCATTGTGACCATTATAATGATTACAAAATAGGAACAAAAATTGCAAAGATATGAGTTTTTATGGGTAAGAAAGTTGGGGTATGACTTTTTTTCATAATACTTATATCTATTTTGTGCTTCTCTATGACATATATAGAAATAAGACCAGAAAACAAGTGTGCATTTATTTTGGATTATACTGTAATCTACAAACCTTCATTTTGTAAAATTAAATAATGTAGTTTTGCCGCTAAATGCACATCCACTGAACAGCAAAATTGTTGTCAATTTTCCAAACACACATGAACTGATTTTCTGATATTCTGTGTTTTCAAAATTACTGTTGCAAAACAGTTTCTGAAGATCGTATACACTTTGTTTCATTATATTATCTCATAAAACACAAATAAAACACCCCAAGTCAGCATCACATTCAATGACAATCTAAAAAGAGTCATGCAACCAGAAATACATTATAAACAAACTGAAAACATTTTGCTTATTATATATAATAAGAGTTAATCTATTTGAACTTACTTTTCTTTTTTTAACTTTTACTCTTGTTATATAAGGTGATATTTCATATATTTTTATGATTTTTGATTGATAGGGAACAGCCTCCGCCCAGCAGGTAAAAAAATGCAATGAATTGGTCAAAGGGGTTTGCTAAATGAAACAACAACAATGCCAAGCTTAGAAGACATCTTGCTAATTATAAATTAAAGGAAAAAATATTCCGAATATGTATCATATACTCATGTTTGAAGTTCGAATAATCCCTCGAAAGACGATATATGTAATGATAGTTTCTTCAAATTCTGTGAAAGATCTTCATTCAGTAAGTTGGCAACTTTGGTTGGCATTGTTTGTCAAGTGGTTCTGGAACCCACTCCACAAAAAATAGCCTATGCACCTTGGGCACATCTCAGGCACATCTTATCCAAAATGGCTGACATTTTTTTCTAACTCGCACCTTGCTGATATATCAGAACAAAGCTGTTTTTCATACAAAACTTTGAGTCATATCTGTCTTTCTTCTTTTCTGTTACTGCTTAAAATCAGAACCATTGCAATTATCAGCCTGGTTCAAGTACCATTGATTAGAAATACTTCCCCTTCTTCATACAGGCTCTATCTACTTTCTATTCCTCCCATACCTCTGGGTATGGAAACAATTACATGCTGAGCAATTTTGCTGCAACAACAAAATTGTCAATCGCTGACTTCTGTTCATCTGTCAGTATCACTGCTTCATGTTTTGATGCAGTTTATTAAAAAGATCTCTTTCCTCCAAAACATGTACTTTTAGCATGCTTCGTTTATTTTATTTCACTTACTAACCCATTAGCTATAATAATTTCTTTTTTAGATTTTATTCATTTATCATAAACTTATCCACAATTAACCTGTAATCTTTGTACTGATTTGAACGATTTATTTGAATAAATTCATTGAGTTATTATTTTTCATTTGACTGTTTTTTTAATTTATTTTAATATCTTTTGGACTCTTCCTGAAATTTCTTTTATTGAATCGTTCCGGCACTAGGTACAAACCCGATGGAAATGCTATGATATTTCTGCATCATGATTCTTTTTTATAATTTGTTATCTTATTTTTTAGGAGCGCGCCCGCTGCGGCCAAGGGTCCCTCAGAGGCTGAAATCGCCATGCAGGTATAATCATTTTTACATTTTAATTTCAATTCCTGACACAAAATCCAATTTAAGTAAGGTTAAACACCTTTTGAAATCCAAATTTTTTGAAATCCAAACATCGAATTAAAAGAAAAGAATAAGCCACACAAGCCCTCCCATCATGTTACTTTCGTCTTCAACTATTTTCAACTTTCACTTTCATTCTTACATCTTTTGCCTCTTCTATGAAACCTCTTAGTTTCATTTTTACTGTTGTCTGAAAGATGTTCTGTGTCTTTCTCGACACAAACTTTGTTTCCTCTCTTTCCGAAACATCCCTCCCTCTTCCTCTCACCTTTAATCCAAGCCAGAAAAGTCTAAATTCCAAATTCCTATTCCTAAAAGAACACCGCATGCTTTAGTTGCGATTTGAAAACAAAATATTTTCAAATCTGACATGAATGTTTTGAGTAAGATATGCTATCTTTGTGCAATATTAATAATGTCATCCTGAATGTTTAACAAATTAAAATATTGCATATTTATGTATGAAATGGTTGAATATGTTTTACATGCATTATGATCATAATGCATGTAGTTAAAAAACTGCATTTTTAAATATGATTTATATGCACTCAATGTACCGTATTGTGTATGATCTACACGAGTCCTAAATATGCATTTTTTTATGATTTATTTCTATTTATGCTTTTATGTTGTACTATTACAGCTGTACGGAATGACAAGCTATTATTATTTTGATTTGTAAAGATTGAATTGTTATGTTGAGATAGCGCATACCTGTTGACTGATTAATATCATATGCATGTCATAATAATAATGAGTTAAACATCTAGTTTAGTATGTACTCAAAATGAAAAATGATATTGCATATGATAATGCATACAGAAACACTCAAATTAAACGAAGAATGTCTCCCCCCCCCCCCCGTAGAATCTCAGCATTATATAATGAGCACTTTAAGTGGTTAAATGGGATGATTCACTAGGATGGCTATCAGGTAAACTTACAGAAGAAACTCGCGAATAAAATTAGTTTCAGGCCTCTTTCATTATGAACTTATTACTGTAAACTTTTCAAGATAATGCTTGTCCAGCAGCTGGACATATAGTTATCCTAAACCTGTGTCCAGATCAAACTATACTATTCTATGCTAAGGTAACCTTCTTCCTTTGAGTGCTTCTGATTGGCATGTTCGCTTTTGTTTATCAGTCTTCTTTTCAGCTGCACTCAGTTCCGGAATTTGCGCCTTGACATGTGATAATTCATGTGACTTGAGCTTCCGTGAGAGTTCAACAGAGGTCGCTTTTTTTTTTAAATTTCTTTTCATTTTTGTGTTGTGCTCAATATCTTCTCTCTCTGCCTTGTTGTTGGTCATGCTGCACGATTTCTAAAGATACCAATCACACTATATCATGGTCTATATATATATATATATGTAGTAGCCATTGTGATAGCACTATACATCAACATAGATATTATTCCCCTTAAACATTCATATAAGTCCGGTGATGAGCCATCTGAATTTATCATTACACAATGACTGGAAATGACCATTTGATAAAAATGAGATTTTGACACTATTATAACTTTTTGCACCATTCTTATTAAACCTTCAAAATTTGTCAAAAAATGACATACATGTATTTTGGCTGATGATCATGACGTTTTGAAACAGAATTTGGCACTCGTCGCAATTACGTATACCTCAAAATTTTACCAAAAGGTGGCTAAGAAGTAGGATCATTAATACATACATAATTATGACTAGTGAACAATGGTATATGAAATGGTATCTGCAGAAGCGAAGGTCGCAACTGGCGGCAGCTGGGATTGAAGAGCAATACCTAGAACTTCTGGATGCTGCTCGGAAGGAACGAGAAGCCATCGAGGATGAGATCAAAGTTCTTCGTGATAGAACAGTAAGTAGATTTTCACTAGTTATATCTCTCCGTGTTAATGTGGGCTTTTCTTGTATTCCTGATATAGAAAAGGAAGCTTGGTGACATTGGTGGATTGGACGAGGATGCCCAAGCCCTTCTAGCTGCCAATGCTGAGGAACGAGCAGGCATGGAAACTGAAATCCGCGAAATGCGATCGAGAAGTGTAAGATGGGATGAGCCCTGACCCACCGCAAACCTCTAAACCAACTATTTACAATCAAAAATTCATAAATCCAGAACCAAAAAGCATTTAAACAAACAATACCAATATCCATCGCAAACACACACTTACAAAAAATGACGCAACATCCACATTGCATCTCTTTATAACAGGTACCCACAGACCAGTGCATCAAAATCACTCACAAACACATGACACTTCTCCTTTGACACGAAATGTTTATATTTAAGTTTTGTAATACGTGTTTAATTTTTTTAAATTTCACAATACCACAACTCAAAAACTTGACATACATTTACACCTTAAACGTAATACCTGATTGAGTTCAACATTTGCCTCTCTTTGCTGGTGATTGAGTTTGAAACTTTCTTATTTTCAAATTACATAACACACTTAAATCACCAAGATGCATAACAGTTTGCACCAATGTCACATTTTCCACATGTAATTCACCTAAACAATTATATATGTGCACCTGAAGTCACACACTAGAATTAGCACATCGCGTGCACCTCCTCCCACGGAGCTTACTACTCCAACTGTGGCAGTCTTCTGTCTTCTGTAACATCGATGCAAACTTAATCCACTACAAGCGGGTGGACTCTAAACACAAATAATTTTCTTTGTTTCCATCTGTTTGTGTTGCAGCTATGTAGTCATAGAGATGTTGTGTATTGTTCTTAAGACGGTGGTGGTTCAGGGTTTTGCAGTTCATATGTCATTAAAAGTAATTGCCAGAAGACCACATTAACGCAGATTGCCGGAATGGACTGCAAAACAGAATCACCCATCTTGTTTTTCATAAACGTAAAAATCATCTAAATTTTTTTTATATGTAGTACTAATCACTAGATATTGAAGGCGTAATTCTTGCTTTCATGAGATATACTCTTCGATGATGTTTTTTTTTTTTTTTTAATGTTTCATCCAGGTGTTGTAAAGGTCCCAGTTTGCAGTGTTTAAAATTTGATGTCGTTTTTTTAATATGTGTAAATATGTTCAGTTTGTGTTTAAGACCTAGTTAATAGGTGGTGCTTTCATTTTATAATCTGTTCTTTTGACATACGAATATGATAAAATATTTCACATGATATTTGCTAGACAGGTTAATGTGATAATGAATTCCGTAAAAATAACTTAAAATGTTTGAAAGGGCATCTTATAATATGTAATGTCCTAACATTTACAGGAATGTTTATTGAAACTGATATTTCAAAGTGATAATTAAAGACGTCATCAGCTCATGCTGACCTCTGATGGTTATGAATGCCACTTTTGCAGATGGTAGTGACACCTATGGCATTTTATTTAATATAGGAAAAGCGCAAACGAGAGAGGGAAGAGGAAGAAAAGAGAGCAGCAGAACGAAGATCAGTGGAGGAAGCCCGCCGCAAGTCTGAGGAAGTAAGTCAACCTTTGATTATTTTCAATATCCCATAATTTCTCTCAGTAATTTAACTCTTTAACACTTATTTGGGTCTGATGTGACAATGAAGTGTTCAGTTGAAAATTCAGCAAAATAAGCCAGTTGTGTGATGTGCTTGAAGTGTATTATTGCATAAGATTTGAAGGTGTCAAAAAATCTCCAAAACTATAGAATTATCTATTAAAGATATATCTATCATGTTGAAAATGACCTGTATGTAAGCTTTTGACAATATTAACATGTAAAATCTTAAATTATTGAAAGCTAAATTAATACATCATTTCTGTTTTTCCTACCTTTTCAAATTTTACCCTTCGAATCTCCTTAAACTAATTTGTCAACCATTGGTTTCTACTTTTTATTTAACTTTTTTTTCACTTCTCGAATGTCAGAGTATCCTTCAGCTTAGTAGTCATTTTATTTTACTATTCTTGACCTTTTTATGGTTGAAATTGAATCTGATTTAGACAAAGAAAGGGTTGCCATGTTCTTTTGACTCCTCGTCCATTAGTTTACAAAAACAAAGACATATAGAACTTAAAACTTCAAGAATGCAGCACAATTCACAACCAAAAAAGCTCAAGAAAACCCCAGGTAGTACTTTGGTTTATCTCCCCATGACCTTGACCCCAATCCAGGTCGTTTGAAGGTCATCACCAGGTGGAGCAAGAGTAAGGCGAAAGTATGCAAATGCATCAAATAGATAAAAAGTAGTTCCCTTTTACTAAGAACTCACAACTGGTTGTTCAGTGCTTAGGCAAGTTTATCAAAGAAAGTAATGCCTTTCCAACCCTGGCACACATATAATAACTTGTCTTACGCCATTTACTCTAGATCTAGTCACTAATAATATTGCAAATTGTTTTATCATCCGTGTATAGCCTAGCCAGAAAAGATAGTTCAGTGCCATTTTACTTTTTATTTTGAAGTGCCTTCGCTTTGAGCAATAAGGCACATTCTGTTTTCCCATTTCTGCACCAGATGGCACCCTGTCACCTTCCATATTCAAATATTTGCTCAATCGGCAAATTATTTGGTTTCAAGCATATATAAATACTATGACAAATACCGTATTATTTTTCAACTACCTACCTCTAAAATTTTTAATAATGAAGATCATGCTAATACTGTACATATGTTGACTCTTGAGTAGACCCTTAATGTTGGCTGAAGTCTTGAATTGATAATCATGAATCAAATACATGATATTTGTAAATCTGTAGCAAAGCATTGCATAGCAGCTGTCCAAATCTCTACAAAACAGTAAATATGACATTCTAGTTTAGAACTGTTATAAGAAATAGTTTCAGTAAATGACATACTTTCTTTGTGAAATAACGGCAGATCCTGTCGTGTGTTGTAAGAACAGAAGGGTAGAAGTGTTTCTGTCTTCATATGGACTTTTTATTCATTCTTCGTCTGTTTTTTTTTAACAGGAGGACCGCCGACGCAAGAAGGATGAGGAAGAATCCAAGAAGAAGGCTGACAGAGCAGCCAAGATGGAACAGTTCGAGAAGATGAAGAACCCTCCAAAACCAAACTTCGTCATCAGCAAGCGCGACGATATCTTCAGGGCTGCAGCTGGGGAGGAAGTGAGTACTGCATCCCATTATAGTTTTATATATGATATATGCTAAATGTACTCTTTCTTCATGCAAGTACAATGAATATCAGTGAACCACGTGAAGGTACTTATCATTTACAATATCACAATATCTTTATTACTTTAATGGCTTACAAACATGAACTTATTAAGTTTCATAGTTTCTAGCTCTGCGTAATCAGGTAATACATATTCAAAATCATTCAAAATGTAATACAAAATTCTAAGATGTAGGAAAGTGTAAAATGTTAAATTAAAGAATAAGAGAAAACATGTTTATTATTACAATACATGTAGTTCGATCTTA
Organism: Alitta virens; assembly: GCA_932294295.1. Classification (NCBI taxonomy): domain Eukaryota; kingdom Metazoa; phylum Annelida; class Polychaeta; order Phyllodocida; family Nereididae; genus Alitta; species Alitta virens. The sequence continues at coordinate 18,618,102 of OW028581.1, forward strand.
ACAGATTCTCTAACTGATAGGTAACCAGTTACATCAATCAGCATCTTACAGGTTAAATTAGCTTTAATTACACATTGTTCATGTGGAAGGATGTTTTTAGCACAAGCCTACAGCAATTCTTTTTGGTTTCTGAACAAATACTTCATTATCACAAAATTCTAAGACTGTCATTTTCTTTCAAAAGAAATGTTGTGAGTAGAAGATTGCTGAAACATGCGATTCACGGTATTTTTTACTTTCTCTTTTTTCCGTCTTCCCCCTATGACCATTTTCATGAATTTCAACTGAATCACCGTTCAATTCACCCTTCTTATTTTGCTATTTGTTTATTGTTTAATTTCGTTTTATTTCTAGAGTATCGATCTTAACATTATATTTGTAGTAGATAACTTTGTAATTGATATAATTCTGCCAATGTGCCATAGAACATGCATTCGATAAATATCTGGGGAATCATATGAGTGCCTCTGCCACGTTATATTAATTGTTATTGTTTGTAAATTTAAGCCATGAGACCATTGAATATCTCCAGCCAACCCTGACTGTTTATAAAACAGAGTAATCAACATTTTAGGATAATCTCTCTGTTTGTCAAAACTCTGGGCTGGCTGAGCAAATTCAATAGCTTTTAGACAGTGGTTTTACTTTTTTCAAACAAAAAGCAATAATCTGGCAGAAGTTATTTTCAGTTCTGCCCAACTCACTTACTTAAAGTCACCACTAATATGCTACTCAAATAATTTAGGTCAAATAGTAGACCTGACTGTCACAGAACTTTCAAATAGTCACCAAAAAAACCCAGAGATTTATCGAAGTACATGGATCTATGGATTTGTGTTCTTAGCTGACTGACTCACTGATTTGTCGATCAATATGCTCCGGATTAGTAGCACGTTGGTCTGACATTGAACACAACAAGAAATGGTACTCATACACACAGATTCACCATCAGAACACTTCAGTAGTCTTACCTGTGTTGAAAATATTACCTTACTCTTATTCAATAATTTACTTGTGTCATGGAATGATTGCGAGATACCTGGAATTCACTTTAGTTCACTGACTAATCAGTAGATGGCTGCACGTATGACCTTCATGGCACTTTTCATAATTTGTTTAATTTTAAATCCATCATACACATGATCACATTGGCGAACCCTGGTCCTCTGGCCCATCTCACTGACCCCATGACCCTGAACTTTGACCTTTGACCTAAATAGGATGAGGAGGAAGTAGAGAAGAAGAGCAAAGAGCAGCTGGAGGCTGAAAAGAAGGCTATCCTTTCTCAGCGCCTACCCAGCAAACCCAATGTCCAGGAGATGGACGAGGCTAAGTTGGGGGAGAAGGCCAAGGAATTGTTCAAGGAGCTCTGCAGGTAAATGCAAAAATCACTAATTTTCATATTTACAAGATTCCCTGCATTGTAACTCCTGCTGCACAGTCTTCTTTACCCAACATATTATACAATATAGTAGATTGTATGAATATACTGGTATGCCTGAGCTAGCAGCAGAACATGATAATAACTGATAAAGGTATAATGAGTGACAAAAAACTAATACTATGTTTATGTCAAGTCACAATTATTTGCAATGTTGGTGCCATCTGTTAAATAATTGGCATATCCAGAACAATTAAAAATATATTGCATTACTAATTGATGACAGTTACTTTAATACATTAACACTTCACTGCTGAAGAAGTCATGAATGTGTTTCTTTAAAGTAATTTCTAAACTAAAGCTTAATTTTTCTTATCAAGACTAGAGGGCGAGAAGTATGACTTGGAGAAGCGCTTCAAAGAACAGCAGCGTGACGTAAGTCATTCAAGGAACAACAGACACAGTAGATAGATAGCATAACCTTGATATACAGAGACTAATTTTTACTGATAACCCGAGCAGCTGAAAGAGAATTAAGAAGTTTTAGACAGAAATACTGGCACGGAGACTTTTTCCATCAGAGAGGCCTTTTACATTTTTACACGTTATAAAATCTGTTGCATATAAACCTTACTTAACGACATATTCAACATATTATATGCCATTTAGGCGTGTTTATAAAGTAACTGGTGTAGGTATTGTTGTATCACTATCATTGCTATGAAACTTGCAGATGATGGAGTTGGCCGAGAGGGCAAGAAGCATCAACAAAGTTGGGTAAGTTGTATTCCGGAATAACCCGGTACGCGTGTATTTTTAAGATGTTAGTATTCAGAGAAAGTTCATCATAATACAACAATTATGTACACAAATAAATGAAATGCATTATAATGATTTTCTTTTCCGTTTTTCAGCAAGGGAGGACTGAAGAGACAAATGCTCGACGAGTAAGTAGTTTTTTGGCTTTACATGGATCTGGGACCACCTGTGTGACTCTCCCCATGTCTAAATTAAATGTCACGTTTTTTTTAGAGTCTTCTGCCTTTTGCTGATAAAGGCCTTTCTTTATGGCGCTTGACTGCTTATAGTGAAAAACCAGATTGAAAATAATGTATAATATATCCCGTTGGAATTTGCTTAGATCATGCGCATAGTTCATTATTTTCATGGTTCTTGTCTTCGCATAATGGCACATTAATTTGCTCGTGAAGTAATCCCACTAGTTTGGGATACAAGTTGTTGGGTCTGATGATTTAATTAATTAAATTTTAGACATTTTTGTGCATTCGCGTTTTAGAAGTAAGCAGTGTGTGGACCTATTAAGGGTCCTTTATTGCATGCTTGTTTACATGGTAGGTAATGCTGGTCAAAAAGTAGTTCCTATTTGCTGTATCTTGATAATAGTTTTGCCTTAGTAGCAGTCTGTAACATTTTTAAGGATAGGTCAATGACAAACTGTATGACTTTCAAATTTATTCACAAATCGGCTTGACAATTTATTTTTTCCAGCATGGGGTGAGTGGAATTAAGCTTATCTAGGCTAACGGCCAACGACGATGGGTGCCTGAGAAATAAGGTCACTTTATGTTGAATGATCAGTTAGTTTAGTGGAATGGTGAAGAGGTTCACAAATTTATCCCTTTTGGTCAGACCCTTGCAATCCGGCAGCGCTCATGTAGGACACGTGTTCTTCACGTGCTTTAATCACACCACACCATACCCCACGTGTCCTTCACGTGTTCCTTGGGCATTCCATTTATGTGGTCAACACGTTACACACTTGCACGTGATGGCATAACATGTCTGTGAAGTTGTTACACCACCCTATGTCAATGTCCATGTTATCCCTTCAAGTAATCAAATCAAATTCACCCAGAAAATCACCAACTGAGCTGAGATAGAAAAAATAAATCTCCATGCCCAAATATTCCTAACTCACGTTCAGGAACACACTAATGGCAGAACATGGAAGGAGGAAGTAATTTACATGAAACGCATGTTTAGGTTATTCCGCATTGAGGCAATTTACTGCACATATCTCTCTCATTAATGATCAGCGTGCAGTGATTACTCTGCTGTACATAGCGGTTGTTTGCACAGGTGAGGAATATACCAAAATATATTTTATTATTAAAAGTAGGTTTTTCCCTGAAAGTATGTCAAAGATATTGGTAACAAGCTACAAGAAAATTTTATTTTTTAAATTGTGAAAATGAAAGCTAATTTATAAAAAAAGGATCAATGTTGTGGCGGAAACACAATTTGCCCAAAAAGCACGACTTCTGGAAAATATTACTTTCCCAAAATATTACATCTTAATTAATGATAAAGGTGTCTTATCACCGTGAGAAAGCTATTCAAAATTACCTGTTCATTAACAGATCAGATTGAACATAAATTTTTTTTTAAGTTAATTATAATAACATATCTGTCAATTAAAGATAATGAAATTTTAATGGCATCTTAAATTTATCTTGAAAATCATTACAAGCCCAAAGATTACATTTTTGAAATGTAAATATTAAATGGGATATTCCCTACCTGTGCAATATATACTATTGGTTGATTTACACAAAGCTGAGTGTTGGTGAGCCACTGATGGTATTGCATGAATTTAATCCTAGCTGGGAATTTAACTCGCCTTCTTCACTAACAGCATGGCAATAGTCAATTAATTTTGATAATGGATGGACACATGACTATGGTCAGCACAAATTGGAAAAAAAAAATCTTTATCACACGCACAAAAAAATTATTTAGCTACAAAAAGCTATGTATGAGTATGGTACGCTACTACAATAACGCATCATATCATATTGGATTTTTATTTTTTTTATAATTTTTTCATCACTTTTATTTAATGAAAGAATATTATCAAGTTTCTAAAAGATTAGAAATTTATTTTGCTTTTTGCAGAGGTTTGTTTAGTAAAATCTTTATTTTCAAAAATCATCTTCGAAATTATTAGTCAATATGAGATTTATTTATTAAGTAAAATGTATGTATCCTCATGTTTATATTTAACAGTCTTCAAGCATGAAACTCAACCAGTCTTTTTTAGTTTATTTGGATAATTTTAGTTTTTTAGAGAAATGTTTTGTGTACTTGTCATTTGGATATACCAAAATTTTAAGTTTGCTCCAAGAATTAAGTTTGCAGGGCAATTAATCATGAAGAAAATAAAGTTCAGAAATACACATGAAAAATTTAATCAATACACAAATTACACATCTACAAATGCTGGTTTTTCATGGACATATTCTGTTTCCAGAAATTTGATATAAATGTTTTCAAGATGCAAAGTTGAATTCCTAATATTTTGAGATGCAAATTAATGTTGCATAATATTATTATTGGCTTTTTTGTAAATAATTTTAAATGAACAAAATACAATTTTCCTTGTTCTTACAAGTTTTTTAAACCTTCCAGTGAAGATCCCATGGCTTCGAAGTTTGCTGGAATCCCTGTAAGTATTGAGAAAATATTAAGATATGAATTGTTTATTGTACATAAATGAAGAATAGAATATCTGAGTGGTACAAAATGTAATCATATAGATACAATATATTTGTTATCTTAATGTAAATTCAAATGGAAAATTGCAGCCTCAAGTTCAGTTGGCAAGCAAATATGAAAGAAACCTGGATCGCAGATCATTTAAAGACAAAAAAAGTTTCTTCGAGAAGTATGTGAGGACCTAATGGGAATACGATTTGGTTTAATGTTACGGGTAAATCAGTTATTGCTGTTTTGGTGGTGGTTTCTTACACTCTTAAAAGGTGGCGCTGCTTATGGTATTAATCTTCACGCAACACACTAGGTAGCAGCACTTGCTTGTGGCGGGAATTTTGAAATGAGCTGCTGTGCCAAGTGGCTCCTGGTAAAGGGTGCATAACCATTTATTGCTAAACATATTGCTAAAGTTTTTCTTGCACATAATCATCACTTGCAGGCTAAGATTGAGATGTACAGCAAATATGAGCGCCAAAAGGACAAGAGGAACTTCGGTGAGAAACACGTGGTCTTCCACGGCCCCACATGGTGTTTCCCTGCTGAAAAAGTAAAGCCCACAAAGAACGTCAAATTCAACGCCGACACCGGATTGCCAGAGTACGAAGACATTGAGGGTGCCGAGGCTGAACAGCAGGAGGAAGTCGCCGCTGAGGGCGAGGAGTAAATAGGTCAGCATCGCATGACCTTCAAGTGACCTTGAAAGATCAATGAATGACCAATTGACCGTCACAGATCTGCTAACAGCATGAGGTTTTGAATTGTATGTGCATGTTCCTTGATCTCCATCATTAAAAAAAAGGGGAAGAAATTGAAATGTAGTATTGATGACCTTGATTAGGTGGAATTACATTATCAGCTGCTCTGACAGTATAATGTTTTAAATAACACTTGTTTGGCGTTTACCCCACAATCTGCATCCTGAATAACTTATACTATATTTTCAACAATTTTCCGACATCCTTTCCACGATTTTAATTCCTTTGCCCGATGGGTACAACAACAGCGTCAACTGTTCTATATTTACCACTATTGCATGTTTTTATATTTTTATACTCGAAAGGTACAGCATGTATTACTGGACAACTTCATAAGTTTTTCCTTAATTGTACATATTTAACACCTTATAACAAGCACCATATAACTTCTGTACATTGCAATCACTATATCACACTAATTTTTTATTTTTATTTTTTGCTAAGTTTTCATATAGAAAATCCATTCACACTTGCTTGTTTTAAAAACTTTAGCTTTTCATGTTTATCTCACTGTCTTATTTAACATTGCAGCTTATCTAATTAATATATTCTTATATTAGTAATTTAATATTTTCAATTAAAATGAAATCGACATAAAAACTGAATGCATGTTTCAATATAGGATAATTAAACTAGTTCTCAATATGAGATGATTAAATTACTCTAAAATATACATATCTACACTAAAAATTAAATGTATTTCTGAATAATTTTTATATTTTCTTTTTCAGACAGACCAAGGCAAAGACTGCATTTCGCAGACTTAATTTCGCCAATCAGAACTGGCCTGAACTTTTGTTGATCTCTCCTTAGCTTCTACAAAGCATCCCAAAAAAATGCTGGAAAGGAGAATCTAAAATTGACGAAATGATGATTATGACGAATAAACTACTTCGAAGGTTATATCCAGAGACGAATTTCTTGTAAAATATCTGAATAATATACAATGCATGGTTTTCTGAGGTTTACTGTATGTAAGGCAACCACTGCTGTATGCCATGGGAAATCAATTGTACTGTAAAATTTGTGTTGTTGTTTTTTTGTTACGTTCTATGTAATTTTTTATATATCCAGTTATGGAGCTCTGTGAATGCACACACAAAACAGCCTAGCTCTCACAAGTGTTAACAGTGGGCCTGCAAAAAGGGTATAGAAATTTATTCAGTCCATTTGTATTTAACACTAGCAGTTCATCTCCAATTTAGAAATCTCAATCACTTCTGAATAAATCTGGGGAAATTTCAACCTCTGTAGCTGTCTCGAGTTCCCGCAAATAAAACTTGCTTGGATTTTTAAAACTGAAGTTATTTGTTTGTTTTATATTATTGGTGTGTTAGATAAAGTTCTAACATGACAGTCAAAGAACACAAAAGAAATGTCACGGATCAAGTAAATATTTATAACTGATTTGTATTTTACTACCTGATTGCATTGCCATGGGACACTATATACTAAGTTCCTTGCTGGCTTAAGGTATCTGAAGGACTACATTACTGAAGAAGTACTCAGACACTAGTCCTTATTTAATCATCCTGTTCTGCCATTGGCAGGGATTGACACAAGTGGGCGCAATCCAACTTTCATGGATGTCCAGCATGCAAGTCAATGATGAGATGATCAGACTTGGAATCCACATCATGTGACACTTTAACCCCATGGGTGGGGTCTGTTACTTGCCTCAGCATAGAACCAGTGTGAGGCAGCTCCAATTTAAGGTCTCATGGGATTGACATCCAGCTGGGATCCAGCTCATGAAGGCCATTGGAGCGAATCTGTGCCAGGCTTGGCAATATGGATTTGGCAGGTGGGTGGTCTAGTTGTAAGATGCTCACCTGCTCCTCTAAAGGACCCAGGTTCAATCCCAGGCCCGGGCAACCTTTCCTGAGCATTATCCCAGCTGGATGTCGTTCGGATGAGATGTTAAATTGGTGGTCCCTTGTACTTAGTGTCTATGCTGAGGCAAGTAAAACACCCACCCATGGGGTAAATGTGTAACATGGGTGGACTCCTTCTCTCTCTCCTCATCAATCAACCCTCGATAGCAGCAAGAACTTGCCTCAGAGAGCTGCACTTTCCATATCTATCTATCTTAACCATTAAGCCAAACCATGGATGCTCTCTCAGACGGACACCACCTATATAACAACCACGGACTAGTAATTTTTTATATGAATTTTTCGGGGAAAATCCCACCTATATCAGAAATAGCATATATCCTCTGTCAGAGGAGAGTCTACTTAGTGGGGCAGATAGTAGACCTAGAGTGGTAATGACCATACAATTATGAAACCTGGCTCAATTATAATACAGTAAATTGTAAAAAAATTAGTTTTAGACATTCTGAAAATCAAGGCCATGGTGGCCAAAACCCAAGATAGCTTGGCCCCGAACTTACTAAAAATCGACGAAGGATTTTGAAATTTGGCAGGTTCATTTGGAGGTTGCCATATCCGTGGATAATCTTACAAACAGTATAAAAATGTGTGCTATTTCAAGAAAATTGGCCTTTACCTGCCCTCTTTAAATAGGATGGGTGGGGAAGCGCTATCCCAAAAGACCTATTGAGAAGAAAATAGGCATGAAAAAAGACCTTAAAAGTTGGCTCACATGGAGCAATCCTCTGGCTCTGCATCTTTGCAGGGGTTTTCAGAGGCTGAGTCTGATGAAGCATTTGACAGTTTGGAGGTAGACAGGGACTTGGTATCCTTCACCTTCTGGAGCTCAATAAGATGCCAGTTCCTTGAACATGAAGGGAACATTACATTTCCTTGGCTAGGAAGTATGCAGACTTTGTCCGGCCCCTCCATTTTCCCCTTCATATTGACCCCTTTTCAGAGGAGGTCAAAGGTTTAGAGTTGGGTCAGCAGTAGTTTTTCTTATGGGTTTTGGCAGACCCGGACTTCTGCCCTATTGGTAACTATAGTGTCATACACGGTTATTTTCTATCTTGTCCTTAAGCAATCCTGGTGTGAATGACTCCTTGGTGGTTAACGTGTCATTAATTTACTCCTGCAAAGCGTTACCATAGTTACATAACACCTGGAGCATAATCAAGATATGTAAAACCGTGAAAGGGAGACTTAGACCTTGTAGAGAATATTGATAGCATCCAGAACATTTTTAAGAGCAGCAGGGTCGACCTTTGCATGGAGTCAGCCATATCAAATCTAGATCTGACGGTAGTAAGGTCAGTACATTTCAGCAACATGTGTTCTACAGTTAAGGTCCCACTGCAGAGGTCACATATATGGGCTGAGGCTTACGTAGTTGGAGGTAAGAGTGGGTCATACCTACAGGCACAAGGACATTCCCCAAGGTTTGGTTGAATGAGGAAAAACTAGTTGCCCTAGGTAACACATTTAGGCTGCCTTAATTAGCCGACCAATTGACACGTTTGTTGCCTTATTTCTACATGGCTTGGCACCCAGCAGTAGGCAATGTCATTCCTATTCCACATTGCATCCATGATGATTGTAATTATTTATTTATTAAAACATTTTTCCAGGGTGGCTCATTCAGAGAATGTTTTTCAGTGAGGCCCTGGTTAAAATACAAAGGTATGAAATCAGTAAAATATTGAATTTTATGATTATTTTATTATTATGTCATCTAACCATGGTTACAAGGACCGGCATGTAGCTCCCTTTGTTGACCTGAAAGACCTCCATTGCAGTATAATCGGTTACATGACTTAATTCAAAAATATTACCGCCCATTGTCAGAGAACTCCAAAACAAGATATAAGAAAATATTATTTCTGGCAGTTGAGATTAAGTTCTGCTTTAATTAAAGCTCTTGGATGATATTCACATGCAGCAAAGCATTTTCTGATTGATCACAGAATTTCAATCCCTTCTTCACCACTTACCAATGTGTTATTTGTCATAAAAGCAATCATAAACAACTGAAACTATATTTCAGATCTTGCAACTTAGTTGTCATTTGCCAAAGCAAGTTGGAGTCAGGCGAAAAGTGACTCCCTTTGAAGTTGCCAAATAAAACCAAAGAACGCTGATATGACGAGACTTTATAAATGGCCGTTTGAAAAAACAATCATGATAATCAATGTTCATTTTGAAACATTGCATCATATTTATTTCATATACATGCATCATACAAGTACATGATTATACATAGTAAGTTTATCACACATTCAAATTGTCTCCAAAGGTTTGACCCATGAAAATATATTGGAATGTCACAGCACACATATGTTATACATTGTAGTTGCACTTGATATATCATTGTCATTATTGTTATATAGAATTGTAGTAAGTGTCTTTGGACAGACTGTTATACTGCTGTCTTTGAACCTCTGAAAGGTCATAAATGCTGTTTTATATAATAATTTAAGCACACTCAGCCCAGTATAAATTCATGATATGACATAATAGAAGAAATACCATTATTTCGTACAGACACATGACAATCCAACAATAAGAAACAGTTTGACAACATCATTCCCTAAATGAATATAATGTCCAATATCCAATTCAATAATGTCCAGTTTAGTGTCATGTTTCACATGTGACAAACCACAGGAAATTCACACTGAAACTAGAATATTGCTTTTAAGAATGGTCTACCATATGGCAGATAGTGTTGTGCATAGGTAATCACAGTGCGAAAGTCTTTTTACGTCATTACTCCACTGACATAGACCAGTGGTCACTTCGATGGTGATTTGAGTTCCAACATTTCGCTGAGAAGATAACAAGTCTCTATGTGATCTCCTCCTGCCAATAACTGAATTTGGGGTCTGAAAAAAAAAGTTTTATAACAGATTCAGATACATGTGCATGTAATTGTAACATAACCGCAGGAGACCTCCCTATAACAACATAGCTGAGAGTGTCAGTGATACTTCAGAAAATGTACACATTACAGCTGATTGCATTGAAGTGTAGTCAACAGGCCACCAGTCTATTTCCAAGTGTGGCTGCCACGTCACAGGTTTGCATGCATGAGTGCCTATATCTGGCTCCCAAAATAACTATCTTATTAATTTTAAGCCGCTGCTTTACTTCATGATGATAGTTTTTTATTCAGATGATTACCAGAGGAGACTTGAATGCAATGGTGCAGATGATTAGACATAAGACACAATGAGCTAAATTTATTTGCCATATTTTGACTTCTGTTGCACAATAGGTGATCATGCCCACCCAAGCATTCACTAGTCATAACACAACTGACTAGCCGTAAATGAGCTTTGTTGAAACTCAAGAAATTAATACCATTTCTATTTATGGGCTTGACTGGGAACCACTCAAGCATGGTAAATTGTGAAATCACTAGGACACTTTTTCAAGGGGCTGATTACACTTCATTGCAATCCACTGCAAGTATGAATAAATGATAATGAATGAATGAATGAATGAAAGCAATAAAGCTTGAAAAACCAGCATAATGTACTTACTTCAAATCTTCTTCAGTAATTCTACTCAAGTCAGATTTCCGACATCCTAGTAACTTCATACATTGCCTGAAAATGACGAGATATATATAAAACATAAACACCAATGGCGATAAAAATATATTTTTATGAGTAATAGTATGATTATTGAGCTTTCACAATGATGCATGGTCATTCTAAAAACTGGTTTGTCCTCATAAATAATGAATTAGAGTATAACCTATCACAGCAGATGAATATAACTCGATCTCCTCCATTTGAGGCTGTGAAGTTTGAAGCTCAAGTCTCGTGATTATTTTTCTAATACTTTTTTGATACTCACTCCTGAAGCAGATTCTTGCAGTAGTTTGATTGCATGTGATCAATTATAGTTTCATCATCAGCACTTCCTCTCTTTTTCTGTACTTCCTTAGCCATATTGACCATGTCATCCAAATCCTTGAATAACAAATTATAGGCATTAAGAAATGATATACAAAGGAAATAGTGGACATATTGTCATAAGGCTATGCTCACTCATTCATTAATGCTCCCTTAATGATTTAAGCCTAGAAAATGTCCATAAGCATCTTTAAGCATTTTCATCTGCAGCTGTTCCTGCAACAGGCCAGCTTGGCCAATTTAGGCTATTTACTCCTCTTGCCATCTATGAATTGCACAGAGAGAGACAGAACATCTCGCTATTTAGTCATGTATTCTTAAGTGAATGCTGATCTCACATGAAACATTTCAATATGTAATTCTATGGACTTTGTGGGGAACACATAGTTTAATATAACTATGCAATAAACCATTCGACTTTACTTTGGATTTCATCTTCAATTAACTTTAACTGGATTGTACTAAGGCTTCAGATCCTGGACCCTCACTGCCAAGCTATTTAAATTAATAAGAAACTTCATTAAACAAAAGAAGCTTTAGTGCAACAATATGTTTAACAATCATTACAGTTTGTCCCGCATGGAATATAAACTCAATTTTCTACAATGCCCTGCAATAAATTGTCCAAGATGCCATGTGTATCTATTTGGCAAATTGTAAATAATCTGCAGTGATGCAATACTGAGAGATTAAATTCTGTTGGTTCACTGACAAATTTGGTGGAGAAGACACAAACTTGTATGTTTGACTGTTTGAACCAGACCAAAATGGCTGCCATATATTTTACCTTTGATTTTTTAACCAGTAATATCTTTCTTAATAGAATCAATTCTTATGGTAATAGAACATCCACTACTAAAATTAATAACTTAATACGCCTACCACTCAATCAAGAACACTGTAAGTGACATGACAATGTACACCTCTGACACATTACACTGCCATCTATGAATTGCTTATTTCTCTGTCCACAGCAATACAGCACGGGGTCACAACTTACAAGTAATTGGTTGATTTAAAATGCATGTATATTAAAAGTCAGGGAATTACACGTTGAGCTTAATTTTTTGTGAGGAAAAATATCCGTAAAATGGCAAAATCACTTGTTGCCATGGTAACCATTGCCATGGTAACCAGAAATCACACTGCGCAGCATAACTCTGTAACATCAATGCCTGGATAAAGTTTCACAACTCACGTAAATAGTTCCCAACATACAGCCACTGACCATTTTTCGACAAGTGTATCCCCTTAACTGCTATCTATTTTAGTTGCACACATGTGCTCAAGACAAATTTCCCACTCCATTTAGATTAGGAATGTAGTCCTCCTTTCAACGAAAACTACCACAACTCACTGAATCGTATTCCTCAAAGTCTTCTTCATATTCTGGAGTTTCCTCGCTTTCTGAATCGGCTGCTTCCTCTCCATCAGGGAGGTCTTCCGGTATATCTGAACACAAATAAATAACACAAAATGTGCAATGGGGAGAAAAAAGTAACACAGCCTACAGGGGGCACTACGACTGTAGCAAATAAAAGGACAATAAGATGACATCACTACACCATTGTTGCATGGATGACGTCACACTATACATGACGTCATCAAACAATACTTATCTGCTACGGTATCAGTGACCTCTGGTGGTACTTTTTCTCCCCATTATGTGTGTATTAAAAGGACCAAGCTCTTGTTACTATTCAAGAATTGGGAAGATTACAATTATTGAATTGATCCTTTATGGAACCTACCATCGTCGCTATCTTCCGGTTCAAAATCATCTTGATAATCAGTCTCCTGTTCATCATCATCCGCATTACCTTTCTCATTTGAAACATTTCTTTCATAATGGGATGATCCTATATCATAATATGAAAGGAAAAAAATGAATATCAAGTCAAGATTACTTACAACTAATTCTAATACAACTAATCATGTTACAACAAAGCAATTGCCTAAGGTGTAATTTATAATTTCTCAGTTAAGATAAGCTACAAATACACTGTACCAACACATACATATCCAATACAGAATGTATAATAAACTTTAATAAATTATCAATCAATTTAACCGAGTCAGATGTGGCCATACCAAGCAAGAACCCTTTTATATATTACTCACCAAAACAAATCGTCATTGTGTGCCACAATAGACTGTTGATTGTGCAGAGAACATATTATGTATTTTATAAGAATAATTATAATTTAGTAACATGTGACATTGCAAACATTCCATACGGAATGCAGTGCAGTTAGAAGTGTGACCAGAGAATATATATCTGGTGAGAGCACTTGTTTACTGAGCAGGTTGGCAAAGCACTGTGTTAAAGATTGTAGAGATTGCAGAAAGACATGACGACATGTTTGAATAAATATTAGGAAATTATTGACAACCATTTGCAAAAGAGCTAATAGAGTTGTTAAGTAAAAGACCAGAAGTTGTATATTATAGCTACAAAGAAATGTTAAAACTTCACACAGTACTGTATATAATCACACACTCTCCTTAATTATACCTGAATGTTTGTGTGCTACGTGTTTCAACAACCAGGAACGGAATCTAAACTGTCGATCGCAATGCACACATACTGACACATTAGATGACTTGGATGCTGTAATTGGGGCAAAACAAAAACACCAAAAAATTGTAAAGCATGTGATTCGGTGAAGAGTAACTATCTTATCCTCCTGGTCATTACTGATGCTAATATTATATAGGAGCTTTCAGTGGTCCCTATATAGATTATAAACTTGCAATGACATGTATGCTTTTCTTGGTGAAACATTTGTAATCTGTGTCTAACTTCTAAATTGTGTCACATATTCATGAAGATATTGAGTATATTTATTTATTATAGTGCTTTAGTGCCCTCACCTGAGACTGTATCAGAAAAGCCAGCATCGCCTGATTTCATACTTCTAAAAAAAAGTAGTAAGAATAAATAAATATGACACAAGGGATTTAAGTAAAAAATTTGTCATGACTGAATGGAGAATTCATTTTAATATTGTTTAACGTCTCTCTTATTCTCCAAACATGTAACATGATATATGATAATATTGTGATTATAAAGAATCTATGCTAGTGAAACCTTTAATATTTTCTAAACCAACTTACCTTAGCAAGCCACTGTTACTTTCTGGTGATTTCAATGCGGTAAATGAATTATCTTTCAAACCTTTCATTTGACGGAGGTATTCTTTCTCTTCTATGAAAACAGCCAGCATTTCTTTCATATATGGTAAATTCAGTACTTTTTGAGCGCTGAAAATTAAAAGACTTATTTTATTGATATTTTCATGCTAAGTCCTTTAGACAACAATTGTTACTTATTATAGTTTCTAATTTGTTTTTAATTTTGTTTTATTTTTACGCTCGGCGACCAGCCTCAGTGCTGACGTTTTACTGTAATTTTTTTCCCCAAGGGTAAATAAAATGTATTCTTATTTTTATCATGCTTATAGACAGATTAATCCCTGGCAACCACTGATAGGTCCAGCAAATACTATAAAACTCAGATATGTCCAATACTTAATACGATACCTTGGACGGTCTTCAGGATTTTTCACCAAAATAGCTTGGACTACTTCTGATAATGACTGAGAATACTGACTGGGTATTGGCTGAAAAAAATATGTATAAAGGATTTTAAAAAGTACCATCAAAAGAACTAATAATAGTTACATATTATATTTCAAAACTGAAAAACTTACTTCATATTCCCCTTTGACAATCTTGTAAAACAAACTAATGAGGTTGCTTGCATCAAATGCTGGACGCAAGGCGCAAATCTCATACAGCAAACATCCGAGTGCCTGTCAAATGTTAATGTAAATCATAATTTTTTACTGAAGTTTTTTAGTATGCGAGAAATCAAAAAAGTCTTCTAGATATTGAAATGTTCATATAGATGTAGAAAACAAGGCAAACTCTGATGTAACAAACAATCAGGCAAAATATTGCAACAGGCAGATGGGATTAAATATTTGTTTTATATCTTTAAATACAATATTACCCATGAATAACCAAACATTGTCATAATGAAAAACACTTCATAAAATCTGTATTGACTGAGTTATTACATATAAAACAGCAATTAGTGGCATGACATACCCATAAATCGGCCTTAGAAGTGTAAGGAATGTCCTGACACATTTCTGGGCTCAGGTAACTTGGGGTTCCGACACAGGTGCTCGCTACATCTAACGTAGTATCCATCGTTTTAGAAATTCCGAAATCACCTGGAAATACAGCACAATAACAGCTGAGATGACAAATTCAGATTACTATATATCATAAAATCTGTGAAGGTTAAAACTAGAGAGTTATTGTCTGTTACAATGTTACCTCATCTACTGCAGGCAATCAATTTAAGATGTAGTTCCATCAATAATTTTGACATATTAACAATAAAAACAGGAAAAGTGTAAACCATGAGGAATATACTCAGAAAAAGCTTTTCTGATTTGCCAATCATTTTCAATAATTCAGTTTTTACTAACCTAATTTGCAGGTTCCCTTTTTCATGAGAAAAACATTTTGAGTCTTGAGGTCTCTAGAATATTGAAAAAAAAAAAAACATTTTTTCACAAGTGCAATTTTCTCCCAGCACAAAACTAACCATTTCTCAGAAAAGCCTTAGCATACCTGTGCAATATTTTCTTTGAATGGATATACTGAACTGCCATTGTCAACTGTAGAAACCACTGAACAGAAAGAAAGATGAAGATCATTTTTATGGTGATCTTCTCAGTTCAGTTAACAAATCATACACATGGAATTTTAAAATAACCAGGAATTTTTGTCTAGGAACATACCTGCATAATTTGTTTCTCAGGAAAATGTTGTGATTTCTTTTAAAAATGTAAAAAAAAAATAAATAGAATATTTCATTATAAAGCAATCAAAGAGAGGAAAAGTCAACGTTTTTATTAGAACTTCTATTGCCATAACATAACCACTTTGTGTACATTTTCTTGATGAAACAAAAAAAGGTTTTTTGCAATTTACCCTTGCCATCTCAGATATTTTCTCATCAAGAGTTCCACCATCA
Source organism: Alitta virens (assembly GCA_932294295.1). Classification (NCBI taxonomy): domain Eukaryota; kingdom Metazoa; phylum Annelida; class Polychaeta; order Phyllodocida; family Nereididae; genus Alitta; species Alitta virens. The sequence goes on from OW028581.1 coordinate 18,634,601, forward strand.
CAGTAGTCCTGTAAAAAGTTAAATTTCATGTTTTGCGCCAGAAATTTACACATAACTTATCCAGTTGAACATTTTGGTTTTATTTAATCACAGAGAATATTTATTCAGTTAGTAACAGCTTCTTTTTTTTCTCACTTCCCAATTAGGACAATGACTTACTTGTATGTTTATGATTATAATAAATAAACTACCTGAATTATACACAGATGTGCTTCCTCTTTGTCGAAGAATGAGTCATGGAAGGCAACAATATTTGGATGTTTCAACTCTGACAATATTCTGAAGAATAATATACATGTAAAAGCTTATACAATGTCTTGTTTTATAACACAGTTTGTTGTTCATCAGTAATAATGTAATTAAGTTTTTTAATAACATACTTTTTGGCTGAAAATTAAATTAAGGATATACCTCGCTTCTCTTGACACAACTTCCTTTGTTCTGTTTTTCTTCTGGTCATCAAGTTCTATTGTTTTCAGGGCATATAATCTGAGTATAGAAAAATAGCCTTATTTGTGAAAAAAGATGTTATTCATGACAGTGGCATAAATTGCCAATAACAAGTCAAGGTCTCCTATATCCCATGACATATTTTGCACAAATTTTTCAGCCAAATATATTTTCTGTCTGTCTACATAAAAACACCTATCATTTTAAATATTCAGGATACCTGTGCATAATATTCATGAGCCAATTAATTATCTTGAGAAATTTATTTCTTATCCTGACAATTCCTGGTACAAAAATGTACAGTGAAATATGGCAAGAGTTAAAACTGCGAAGTTAAAATCTCACTTTTTATTTATCTTGTGTCGCACCAAATAAACTGAACCACATGCCCCATGCCCAAGTCTTGTAACTTTTTCGTAGTCGTCCATGTCCAAATATCTGAAAAAGTATATTTTCCCTTACAATCATTGCTACAAACTGTATATTTAGATCAATCATTGGCTCAAGTCTAGAGCTGATGATTGATAAATTATTGTAAGATCACATACTACATTTGTACCGGTATGTGATAAATCTTAATTTGTCATTGAATTTCTGATATTGATATGATATTGATAAGCAGTAAGCAGGTCTCAGCATGTTTTAGCAATTTATTAAGTCAAATTTGCTATTAACCGAATGAATAGCAATCAATGATATCGCAGATAAAAATCCACGTACGCTACCTTTCAAAATTTCTTTAATTAAGAAAGCATCGGCTGTTTCACCAAGACCCATAAAAACATCTCATCTTGTCCGCCATGATGTAAACAAATCGACACCAAGGGCTTGTTTGTCTCCGCCTGTCTGATTGGTTCATTGCTAATGATCTGACCAATCGCACTCACTTACTCAATGCTGGTAGTTGTATGAGGTAGCCGACAGATGGCTACTGCTCGAATACACATACGACACCTGGAGAGAAAGAAAGAAAGAAAAAATATATATAGAGACAGAGAAAGAAGAAAGAAAGAAAGAAAAAGAAAGAAGACTATTAAAATCGCTGCCTGACAATGATTCATAATATTGTAGGCATATCCTTAGACCTATTTAATGACTTATTCTACTCAAGTGACGACACTCGGCGACATTAAAATTCGCCGCCACATCGAGATTCGCCACTTGAAATAAAGTGCAATTGACCCTTATTAGGTGATATGAAAAATAGTTGTGAACTGAATAATAATTGTAAGTAATTAAAACGTACTTTATTAATGTTGGGTGTTAAAACGATAAACATCAGCACCAGGGATTTTGCCCGACAAATAAACAAAACGTGATAAAACATAAAATAAAAAAAACATGAAAAAAGTGGACGTATTAAAAACATTAAATGTTATAAAAATGCAGCAACCACTTGGCTCCCATGTTTTAACTTTAAACTTTAAAATCTTCTACATTAGACAATCTAAAATCCTTTGGGATATTATTGTATAACATAGCACCTGAGTATCTTAATGAGCTAAAACCATACTTGAGTGTTTTGAAACTAGGCTGTGCAATGGTGGTTTTTCTCATATCATATTTATGTTCTTTAAAAAAGCTGTAAAAACTACTTTCAAATGGTGGTAAACAATTATGTTTAATCCTATGGACAATGACTAGAATGTTTGCATATAATGGCACATGGTTGTGCCATTATATGTTAATTTTTAAATTTGTACAATATTATGATCCTGGTGGCAACATACTAGATAGAGTATATTATATGCATAATTAAACATGTATAATACATTTGTCATTCAACAACCATAGTAAATCATTCAGAAATATGTTGAATATATATATATAATTTTGTTTTAGGGGGCGGGGAGACGAACCTCGATGTCATGGTTAATTTTAATGTCGCCGAATGTAGACTCATCCGTTTTTGCCCCTACAGCTGTAAGTATATATATATGTATATATATATATATATATATATATTTTTTTTTTTTTTCTCATGGAAAGACAGTTTACAATACAGTCCACTATAACTTGTGTCCACATACGATATTTTTTTTTACATTCCGTATGATAACTGTGATTAATTTTACATATATATATATAACCCCGCTTTATAGGCTAACGCAAGTATCCTATCAACAGGTAGTTAATTGATGTCTCTAATTAGCCAAATTTGAATAAGAAGTGGGGATGCGACTTTCATGGAGGACTTCGTGTATTTTTTCTTTTTCATATTTGAAAGAACTCAATTCATATGCAATTTTTAATTTTAATTAAATGGCTACTTTACTTGTGTTATAAAAATTGTTATCCAGAATATATTGGGATTGTATATCCCATTGTAGCGCAATGAGTCACTCCAGTCATGTGGTTCAAGACAGTGATCATACATACGGACATACGGGGGGAACTGATGGGGAGTGGCGGGAAAATATTACTCTCTTATTTCCACATAATGGGGTGAAATTAGCCGGCTTGGTGCATTTAACTGCACTTAAATATTAGGTTTCAAGTGTAAAACATTGCAAGTGGGTTAAATTTAATGTAAATATTCCTTTCAGGAAAACCCATATAGTGGCCCCTTGTCCAATTGATGTTGTGGGTTGACCTACTTTAGAACAGCGAGAACGGATGACTGAGTTGGGGAAGGAATAACATTTGGCAAAAATGGCTGGGAATACGAGCATGGAGCAACTTATACCGATTGTCAATCGGTTACAAGATGCCTTTGCTTCTATGGGACTACCCTTGGACCTGGATTTGCCTCAAATCGCTGTCGTGGGCAGTCAAAGCGCTGGCAAAAGTAGTGTATTGGAAAACTTCGTTGGCAGGTGGGTGGCGCTCGATTTCCGTGTTTCCTCCATTATCGCTCACCTAATTTCTCCGCAATTTCTCTATTCTGCCGAGTTGTCATAATTTACAGCCAATTGTAGTAGTTAAAATGAAACCTATGCATGTGTTATTTGAGCTATGGAGTATTCGAATGAGCTGTGTATTGAATCTTGTGTCATTGACGTAATTTTTCAACATTTGTCATTTCTGCTCCTGCCGGACTCACCTGTCAAATGACCGTCATTAAATCTTCCATACAGTCCATCAATACATGTGCATGTCAAATAGGTGTTCTCTTTAAAGCGTGTCATTGCAAACCGTTTGTTCTACTCTAGGTTGACAGCTCAATCATTGCAATGTGTTGATTTCAAGACCAGACACAACATTGTAACATTGAATCTAGTGGATAGTCTCAATATCCTCATGTGTAATTAATGTGTATTGGCTTTTTATGGTTGTATCAAATGAAGTCATTCTCTTTGTACAATGGTCTAATAAAATTATTTAATGTGTTGCAATCATATGAATATGAAAGAAAGGAAAATGTAGAGGCATAGGTACTCATTGTCGTGTGCATTGTTTCAGTGGTAGTCATGGATTTGATATTTTCAAATAAAATGGTTATTGATAAATTTGAAAATCTGCATTGAATGTAAAATTTATGCTTGTGGTTTGTGTTTCCTGACAATGCAACAAACAATAGCATAACTTTGGACAGTAGAGATATGGTCTGAAGAGATGATGCCGTATTATCATTGTTTATTTCAAAATGATGCGAAAGATAGTTGGACTCATTCTGGGGGATTGGTATTTGTATTTAATGTTTTTTTTTTATGAGGATTACTCTCTGAAACATATAATCTTATTATATATCAATTTGTATGATTGGAGCACAGTCATCTGAAAATTGGATTAATTTGCAATGCGGATTAAGGCAACCCTTCTTTCTAATTAACATTGATATCTAATTGACATTGATTTAATTAGAAGCAACTGGAATGGCTATGGCTTATCAATATTTGCAGGATTAATCAATAGGACCTCATGTTTGATCAGCTTGAACTTCTAATCTAGTTACGCTATTGTAGGTCTGCCCTGCCGGATGGTGGTAACCTGTGGCCCTAGTTGACCCAGTATTGGTGTAACCAATTGGTTAAGTAAACAATGAATAAAATAATTGCCCCAACATGCTTGATCATATTCACCATACCAGCATAATTTATTTTTAGGAAACAGTGGGGCTCCCAATTATGCTGTGAAACTGAGGATTGAATAATTCAAGTTTCATGATTATACAAGTCTGGTCCACTGATCCAGTATCAATGTGATAAGTCACCCCATGTCGTGGCTCACAGTATTTAGAGCAAGACTGGTATATATATATAATACTTTATAATTTATATTAGTAACAGCAAATAATCATGTAGACAAAAATTGCAAGTTCACAGTTGATAATAGTTTCCTGGTTTTCATACTGTGCTATACATGAGGTATATTTTAATACAATGTACAATATACAGCTGCTTTATAGTATTTGGTCATTCTGCATATTATGTACATGTACAGAATACTCCTTTACTGCAATGAGATATCTTAAATTTCCAATCAAATCTTTCCAGCCATTTATGTCCATATATTTTGCCATCTTTAACTACCCGTTTTGACAGTTAGTAATTGGTCAACAAAATATGCATAAGTTTACATGGTATTCACTTCTAAATTGTGTGTATGCACTTAACAATGATCAATGTTGCACAAGTACAAGTGTTTTTGTGCCGGCTAGATATTCAATTACACCCAAAGGCAATGCACCTCAACAATGGGTTCATGAGATTACATTGATTCATTTTAATCTGGTTGGCAAATGTGAAAGTGACACTGTTAGACAGATATAAAGGAAGTTAACAACAGTATTTACTTATGATTGATTATCTAATTCAATGAGGGAGCTTTTGCTATGGTGTTTGAATAGGGAAATCAGATGATATCGTGGTCACGGTCTTGAGAATGTGTGATTGGCTCATTGTACAGTTTTAATGGGGTGTAGTGTTTTCGCTTCAGAGGTAGTGTAGGTAAACAGCTGACTGGGAAATTATGCAATTCCTATGTTATTACTACCCTAGCTGATTATTTTATCAAGTTCCTATTGATCAGTGGTCGATAACAAGACAAAAATTAATTATTTGTTATTGCATGTTGTATTGAGGTTTATGACCAGTATCATGAAGAAAATAATTTAATTAGCATATCAATTAACAGATTGTTTGCTTTTGGTCTGTGAAGGACGTTTTGCTGTTTGTAAACACGGCGGCGAACATTCTTGCTGATAACATGGCTTAGGAGCTGATAATATGAGCTGGTGCTCAGCGAAATTGCTCCTGGTCTGGTTTATCTGTGTCTATTGTAGTGTTCTTTACTTAACCTTATGTTACTACTGGATTGTTTTATTGCAACTCGTGTAGATCAGATTATTATTGGCCCTGGTGTAGATAAGGATGATAAGATTATGTCACATGACTGATGACCATACATGGAATATACTAGGAAGCAGCTATGCCTGTATTTGGCCTGCTGGAATGTTGTGATTACAAATATGCCCTATATATCATGTATATTGTGTTTGCTGACTTATTATATTATCATGATTATATATTTATTATTAACAGCACAATTGTGAGAATGGTCATTGTCATCATTGTCATGGAAACTGTTTAACAATTTTGTTAACATAGTTAAATTTTGTAAACATGGTAAACAGCTGTGGACCATGTGAACATGGTAAACATTGTATTGCATTTTTATCCCAATCAGCAATTGTAGAGTATGGAAAAATAGTGGTTACACTTTTAACAAGAAAAGCTCTCTTTAAGAATAAGACCTGTATCAGAATTTGTTAATGCAGACTAGACATGCAAAAAAAAAATTGATCTGTTTTTTACGGACTTAAGGGTATTAGTTACAGGTAACAGATTCTGACCAGGTATCATGTCAAAATATTACAATCAATTAGTATAGTTCATATAGATTTATGTCTTTGTCTTTATTGCCGAACGTGCCATAAAATGTACTTTTCCATAGATCCTCGCTACTCTTGCCTAGCTACCCAAAACTGTCTGCAAATCGACCACTTGCACAATCTCTAGTATTAGTAATTATAAAAAGAGACCTTACCTTGTTAGTCATACTATAAAAAGATAAATATATACTTCAAACTTTCCTGCTATAGTTGCATAGAATTTTGTCTAGTTCTTTTTTAATATATATTATAAGTACCTAAATACTTTTAGTATTCTGTAATTTGCAGCCTAAAAAACTGTCTATTCAGAAAAATGTGAAATGTTTTGCAAATCTATTGGTATAATTCAGATCTTCATTTTAAAAATATAATCATGTTTCATTTCACCACATTAACATACATAATTGATAGGTTCAGTGAGTGTAGCATTTTTAACTGCATATCTGCTGTTTAAAACAGTTCGAGATATTATTTTATTTTAACATTGGCCTATTTGTAATTAATTACTGTGTACAGCTTTAAATGCAATCAGCTATCGGAAACATTGACAGATCCATTTTGTGTAATTACACCGTTTCACTTGAGAAAGACTGAGGTTAACAGTCAAAACACCGTTGTCACCAATTCAAATCACATTAATTTTCAGGAATGCCAACAGATATTTGTGGAAAACCTCCATAAGCTTTCATCCCTAAGACCAAAATGAACCATGCCAATTGCCGGGGAAATCAGACTAACATGGATGAGTCCATTGATGTTGGAGAGGGGAGCTGTTAAGATTTAATAAATACCTTGGTACAATAAAACCAGGCACTTTTGGCATATGGTCCTCAATTCAAAGGTGCTCCATTTTTATTCAAGGTTCTTAAATATCTCTATCTCTAGGAGTTCTGCTAATTATAGGATATGTTATGGATTGAGATTCTGATACAAAAACATGTTTGATATAACGCTGATATTTTCCTGCTGGAGATAATGGCAAACTGACCTCTGTTCAAGAAACTTTTAGAAATGTTAAGAAGCCCCAAAAAAGTTCCCATTTTATTAGTTCATTCGGACTATCACTTACTGCTAACAGTAGTATATAAATGTGTTTATGATGAAAGTAATCGTGCATGGACTGTTTGTGATTGTAAGCAATGAGCTTTGCTATGATGAGCAGCAGATGAGGTACTGTACTCAATTTTATATAGAAGACTCATTTTCAGGGATTGCAATTTTAAATGGCCCTGAGCGAGTAAATGCTCACACAAAATCACATTCGTTTGAGCAGGAGCTCGTGTTAAACTTCAATCCCTGCATTTTCAGCCGATTTTGTCATGTTGTACAGTGAATGGAAAAACTCAGAACTTTATGAATCATCAATGATCATGATAATTATGCTGTAAATGTCACCTTAGTCATACGTTCCAATTATCTTGTCATGTGCATGTTTGTATGTACCTTTAATAAAATGGTGAATAAATGTGACCCCCTTGAGAAAAACATACCACTTTCAAGGACGATTGTTTAGGCAGTTTTGTGCTGGAATTCAGTGGACCTGCTTTAGACTTTTTCAAAAGTGTGTTAACTACTTTTGCAGTGTCTTCCTATCCAGCTGCTCAAGGTCAATGTCCTAAATACAATTTATGGTCTTGTACATGTTGTGAGTAGGGTGGCCTTGCACCTTTTACAGTTCTCATAGTCACTGATAATTAAGGTCATAAAGATCTTTGTAAACATGGAAAGTCTAAAAATCAGGTTTTTTAAAAGTAATATAATACATTGAATATATTTATCTCTCTTTCTTCCATTATGATCGCATCCTGGGCCAGTGGGGTTTGGTAATAATTAAGGGTTGAAATCTCAGATTATGTAAATCATGCATATAAATAATGTCGTCAACATTTTCATTGACTCTACTGATCTATCATTTATTGTGTATATAAATGCACAGTTTTTGTGTTTCGTTCTGTGAAGTCTGTGCAGTAAGAGACAGCTTTTTATGTTTTGGCAATGTTTATCTTTACAGAGATTTCTTGCCTCGTGGATCAGGAATTGTCACTCGTAGGCCTTTGGTACTTCAACTTATTAATGCTCAACAAGGTAAGCTCATCTTCTGATATATCCTGTTGAATCGTTTCCTTGAGTCATATCATCTCATCATTACATCTGCTTGTTACTGCTGGTCTTGTAAACATATAATCGAAATATCATGAAAGAAAATTGCATCGATGTGTGAATGTGTGATAGCAATGAATTACTCTAAACACTCCTAAAGGGACATAAGTTTTAATGAATATTATCACTCTTAGGTGTGGTAAGGATAGGATTAAAATAACAACACTATGCGTAGTGTATGATATATATGTACATGTTATAGGAAATTATTTGGACTGATTTTTGTTCAGCGTAACCCAATTGATGCATTGCAGCATTAGTGCCGTGTATGTTAGTCTTATGAGCACATGATCGGCACAATGCACAGAATATAAATGAAGTTTAAATCAGTATGGTCAGTGTTCAAATTCATGAAAAGGGATTTCTGGGTTTCTAGCTAAAATAAATATAATATAAGATCTGCCAGAATTGGTCAGAATTACTTATTTAGGAGGAACCTTATTTTTTTTTTTCCGTTAACATAAGAAAGCCTCGGTTCAATCTTTACAATCCATATTTTACCACTACTGTTTGCTTTTCTTACAGAATATGCAGAGTTCATTCACAGCAAAGGACGTGTATTCACGGACTTCGATCAGGTCCGTAAAGAGATTGAGGATGACACGGACCGGATTGCCGGAAAGGACAAAGGAGTCAACAAAGTGCCCATTAATTTACGTGTCTACTCTCCACATGGTGAGGAAAACAAGGGCGAATCAGAAAATATTTCACGGGGGGGTTGACAAATTAAAATGTATTGATGGTCCACTGAATCAAAGGGAGGGTGGGGGGGGGGGGGGGGGGGTTAAATCTGCCAAACTTATTTGACCTGTGAATGTTAATAATCATGATAATGAAATGATTGATATAAAAGCTCAAATTAGACATGGGATTTAAGCCCTTACACTGGTGAGAGATCATGTAATTGAAGTTAATTTCAGCTAGTATAATTTTGGGTAAAACTTAGTTACAATTATATAAAAGATCTATCGTTCTGAAACAAACCCAGAGAAGTGACGCGTCTTGACTTTTCACTCTTATCATTGCTTATGCATGATGGTGACATTGCCTGCATTAGAAATTCTCTCGGTCATTCCCATTACGCCTGATCAGCTTATGACTCATGGCTACCCTTTAGAAGATTTATTCATGAATGATCTATCTTGAACATTGATGAATCACATGGCCTCGATGACTCATCTCCAAGAATTGAGACACCTTGGTGCGTCAAATTGTGGTTATCAGTTATATATGCATTAGAGATAGAAATTTCCCAGCATTTCACAACTTTAAGCAGTGAATATGAATCATAAAAATGATATATAGAATAGAAATTGTACAAGAAAAATTATTTTGTTTTGATAATGCTGATCTGCAGATTTTAAAATCTGCTTTACTGGTCAAGTACACATATTCGTAACATTATTTTAAACTATATATCGTTACTTAGGCAATCCTTGGTCAGTGTAGGTGTATGTATTCACAATCTTTAAGTTTTTATTAATTAAACTTTCTATTTCTTTTCAGTCCTCAATCTGACATTGATAGATTTGCCTGGAATGACAAGACTGGCATTACCAGGGCAACCGGTAGACATTGCAGACCAGATCAGAAGCATGATTCTTGATTTCATACAAAATGAAAGTTGTCTAATTCTTGCGGTAACACCAGCAAACTCTGATCTTGCTAATTCCGACGCTCTCAAAATGGCCAAGGAGGTTGATCCTCAAGGTAAGTCTGGAAATAATCACCAGGTGGCACTTTTGACGAGAGGATGGTGCCCTCTAGTGTCGTCTATCAAATTTTTAAAAAGCAGTGTTTTTATTTGAATTATAAATTATGGTTGAATATATAATGTTCTTTATAGCTGAGATAGATGATGTGAATTTGGCATTATATACACAATACTTGTTATAAAATTTTGTCATTTCATCCTATAACTTTCCGCAATAAATTGCAGGCACAAGAACAATTGGAGTCATCACCAAGCTGGACTTGATGGACGAAGGCACTGATGCCCGAGACGTTTTAGAAAATAAAGTCTTTCCTTTGAGGAGAGGTATGTATCAGAGGTAGAAATATCTGCATCCAGCATAGCTATAAATGTCTGTCAACTGACAATCATTGCCAGTATAGATTAACAGATGTCAGGCTTGAATAAACAGCAGTTTCACTATGACGGCATGCCAACAACTACCTAGTAAAAATAGAAGCGCCGTCCTGTAATAGAAAAAAAAAGTAGGATTATTTGTATTTTTTTAAGGTATATTAATTGTACATTATTAAAATTGGGATTTTTTTTCTTCAGGGTATATTGGAATTGTTAACCGCAGTCAAAGAGACATTGAAGGTCGCAAGGACATCAAAGCTGCCATGGCCGGCGAGCGGAAATTTTTCCTATCTCATCCATCATACAGGTAATGTATGAAAATGATTATGAGGTCGTTTCATTTTGGAAAGTAATTGTCCTGTCTGTTATTGATATCTGCGCATTAGGAGTAACGTAACTGTAATTTCCATTTGTATCAGAAGTAATATCAAAGACAGCTGTGAACCATATTAAAATGAAGGTAAAAGAGATATTTAAATTGTCTGAATATATAAATATATAATATAAAAAAATACAAAATATGTGTTCTGATTCTGGAAATGCCTTGGTTTTGAACTTTAGTTGTTGGGGTCCAAAACTATAATTTTGCTTCTTCCCTGAAAACGTGCTGTGTTTGCAACAACACATCTTGTATGCTAGGTTGACTCCATTATCTGCTACCATATACTTCAGTTCTCATAATTTCGATACATTATTTCCACCCTTGTTTTATTCAGACACATGGCGGACCGAATGGGGACACCCTTCCTTCAGAGAACGCTAAGTCAACAGTTGACCAACCACATCAGAGATACTCTCCCAGGACTTAGAAACAAACTACAGTCTCAAGTATTGAGCTTAGAAAAAGAGGTGGAGGAGTTTAAGAACTTCAAACCGGATGACCCTACCAGGAAGACGAAAGCTCTGATGCAGTAAGTGACCTTGAATGACCTTTGAAAATTCCAAAGTTGTGTTGCAATGTAAAATTGTAACATAACGTGATATGATTACACAATTCATTTGTGTATAGGGTCCATGATATCTTGAAATGAAAAATTAATTGAGGTATTTTATTAAGTGGACATTTGGAGTAAATTAGCAATCTGGAAGTTTATTGCATGGGCTTGTCTTTTTACACTTGAGTTTTTGTTTTAAGATTTTAAAGTTTTTTCTCTGAATAGACTAAGACACAGACAGACATTTAATCACATCACAGTAATACAACAAAAACATGAACATATTCACTTTAATAAGTTAAATAATAACCATAAATTTATGTGTGTCAGGAGACTTCCTAAAGGTGAAGTGCAATTGTCACTATTGCGAGCGGCCACAAAGAGGAGCTGTCAAACTGTTAAACTTTTTGGTAAAAGTTCATGACTCGATATATTTAATTTACATACTCTGAAATTGTAAATTGTTGTGCTTGTTTTCAGGATGGTCAATTCATTTGGTGGAGATATCCAAAAGAACATAGAAGGTGCAGGGTCTGACGTCAATACGAGTGAACTGTCTGGTGGTGCGAGGATAAACAAGATTTTCCACGAGAGGTTTCCTTTTGAACTTGTGAAGGTAACTGTTGTTCGTTTATTTGTCTATTTTAACAGGGAAGAAGTGCAGTATAGCGGACCCAGATTTATAACCATATTTAGAGAGCCTCGTTGTTATGAATATGACAGTGTATGACGTCACAAACTAATGCTGGCGGTTTTCATGTTCTCGGTAAAAGGGCTGTTTAATTTTTCTTTTTCTTGGGGGCTGCTTACCGCAAACCCCCGCTACTCCATACCAAATGTTATTCTAATTGTGTTAGAACTCAAACTTGGTAATATAATCTATATAATTTCATATTTCATGGGCATAAATTTGGGTCCGCTATACTGCACTAAACCCCTTTTACAAATATTTGGGTATTGATGAGACAGCTGATCTAATTGATAATAGCATAGGTAAATAGAATGATTGCTTGTGCAGATCAAACTAAGTGGTCCCTAATATGATCCTGATAAAACTAACGTTAAAATTCTGTATGGATTTACATTCTGAATTTATATTTGTACAAAATTTGCAGCATATATTCAGAGTTTTAAATGTAAAACTGTATGTTGTACTGAAAACCAATGGTATGCAAAGCTGTTCTGTTCTTGCCCTTGATTGAAAAATTAATTTTGTTGGCAATTGGAATGTTTAATACATGACTGCATTTCTAATGGAAGCTGATGGAGTGTTCCTTTACGATATGCAGTCAGGCCCAAAATATCATGTATGCTGAAGCAAGATGTCATTAATAAAGTTTTAAATGAAATCATCCAAGTGAAAAAAAATTTGGAACTTGTGATTGAGAAATATTCCAGTACTAGTAATAGAGTCTTTTCACTGAGCAGCCCTGAGTTCAGCAAGACTTAAGTACTTTGTCTCCTTTTATTACTCATTTTACTTTTCAGATATAGAAGATAATCACTGACTTGTTCAATAAATATAACTTTCTCAGAAAAATAACAAAAATCAACTGAATGATAAAGTATCAAATATACATTAAAATGCACTAAAAATACTGCTGCTAGGATGCACTTTGCTTCAGCCAATCACATCCTAGGGTGGGAACTTTTTCAGTCAATAGAATTGCAGTATTCTATTATAGCCACCTGGTGGAAATATAGAGAACCTTCCGTGAAAATCCACTATTGCATCTAATTTCAGATTACGTGTGACGAGAAACAATTGCGAAAAGAGATTCAGATTGCAATCAAGAACATCCACGGTATTAGGACTGGCCTCTTCACACCAGACATGGCTTTTGAAATCATCGTTAAGGATCAGATTGAAAGATTGAAAGTTCCGACTCTCAAATGTGTCGATTTAGTCGTAACAGAATTGTCAGATGTCGTTCGTAAATGTACAGAGAAGGTGAGTGTCTCGATGATGTATAATGGGTACTTTTTGTCAATAGAGGGAGCTATCAGTAACTGTGCCCAAACAAGAATTGATGACGAAGGCATACAATGTTATTGAGTACATGTGATGATGTCACATTTGGATGACGTCATTAAATAATTGTCAGGCTGATAGCTCCCCCTACTGGCACAATAGTTCTCCATTAGGTAGTTTTGTATACACTATTATCAATGATTATAACTTTCATTAAGACACTCAGTTCCTGTAAGTTACTGGAGTAGTATAAAGTGCTTGAATTCATCTGTACTTGCAAGGTCGCTTATGCTACGTTCCATGAATTCATGCAATAACTTCATCTGTTTAAGTCTGCAAAAACAAGTTCAAGTTCCTCTTTTCATTCATGAAAGTACATATTCATAGTAAAGAAAATATCGCATAACTCTTGAATAAGACGCCACTGGTGTATTTCGTTTTCATTTCATGTCATTAACTGAAAAATGTGATGCGAAGAAGTCAGGCCTCAGCTGTGACTAAAATTTACTTGATTTACTGGTCAATGTGTCAGGTCTCATGTATAACTGTAAAAAGACCTAAGAACCCTGGAATTCAACCACTTTATTCTTAATGAAGCCAGGAGTATTATCAGTACCAATCTTTGAGGAACCCTCGTCTGATATTTTCTTGTCCATTGGCAACATTGGGCTTGATCATACTCTTGTCTGATATCATTTTCTCTGTCATATACACCCAGAAGATTTCTCAAAGATTGATCTGCACCTAGTTGCACAAACCTTCAGCTTGAATTTCGCCAGTTTTAAATGTATTTCTGTTGTAGGTAACCTGAAACTATTTAGATTCCCATCTATGTGATGATAATTGCCTGGTTAATGCAGCAGAAAATATATTTACAACTGGCCTGGGTTTAGTGCAGTATAGCGGACCCAAATTCATGCCCATATTTGGCATCCAAAAAAAATAATTATAAAAAGTTCTTGCCTTGAAAATGATGACCGCCGTCGTTTATGTGAGATGTCGTCCATTCAACTCAAGCATTTTTACGTCATAGGCGTGGCAACGAGGTCGCTAAATATGGCCATACATTTTGGTCCGCTGTGCTTTTACCACTGGTCTTACTAGCTAAACTGTAACTCCTTAGTCACATATCGTACAGTTGTAGTATTTCTTTCCTTCTTTCTGAACATATTTCTTTATTTCTTGTTGTTTCTTATTCCGATTTATGTTTCTTTTACTTTTTGCCAATAAGACGGTAAGCCCCTCCTTTGGATCCTGTAATTACGCCTAACCATGTAGCTTTCTTAAAAAATTATAATTTATTAATTTGTACCTTTTGTTTCTTATTTATTATCCTAAAAATGAGGTATACTCCCAGCAATGGCATGGCTGTTCTTCTATTTTTTTTTTTTTTTTGTTGACCTTGACGGTTTTGTCCATTTCTATATTAGCTAGCTAGCTGCAACATCGAACACATTTTTGATAGCTATATTTTTTATTATTTTAGATATTCATGACACAGATACATTTTATTTGACGCAGATCATGATAGCTTTAGTAATTGATTAATTATACTATTTATAGCAATGGTACAAAGTTCAGTAAGTGACGTTAACTTGGCGATGACAGAAAATTCTTGGATTTATATTTTTGCTCAGCTTATCATTTGAACAAATTACAGAAAAAAAAGGCGAATTCAAAGTGTCATCACTGAACTTATGTTCTGAAATATTTTATTAGGGTTTAAGGTGCTGTTAATTTTTGCATTGCTGTTTTTTAATAGACTATATGAAGAACACAATTTCATATCAACTCAAAATTGTTATCTATTACAATGTATTACATGTATTATTAACCATGCATACACCATATATAGGCATAAACCTTGAACCAAATATGTAATCTGTCCAAGTAGTGACACAACCATATTTTCCTAAATTTGAAATGATAGAAATGATGTCAACATACCATGCATGAATAGTCTTTGATTCGAAATAGACATATAATGTAATATATCCCGCAATAGAGTGTGAACCTCATAGAAAAACCATGAGGTTCATACTATGAGGTTCAGTTCATAAATTATCCCTTATATAGAGGACAGCCTGGCCAATCACAGGACAGCACACACAAACTCAGTGACGTCATGAGAGTCGTGACGTCATGAGAGTCATCACTTAAACTGGAAATCTTCACAAAATCAATAAAATATACAAAATTAGCCTCACCTGACATTAGCAGATTAGAAATTAAAGGCTCTGAACCACACAGTTATTAAGTTTTATTATAGAATTGTTCCCATTATTGTTTGCATATGATTTGTCCCCATGTCAGAACACAATTATACACAAATGCAAAAGAGTATTACATTTGAAAGCCTCAATTCAATTTCAATTAAAGGCAATTTATTTACCACTACGATTCAGTTCATATTAAAAAAAAATTGATACATCAAAATAGATACCTTTGCAATAGGTGTGGTGAGCGACACCATACAGCGTATTTGCTCTTACGAATAAAGTTATGAACAGATATTGAAACAATAATGTAATATACTAAAGAAACAGTGATGAATTACGCTCTTTGCCAAATATCATGCTATCATCTTACACCCTGATTTGCGATTATTGTGAAGTTACTTACCTGAAATGGAATGTTTGATTTTGTCGTATTTTAGATGTCCAGGTTTCCAAGGTTACGGGATGAGACGGAGCGAATCGTCAACACGTACATCAGGAACTGCGAACAAAAGACGAAGGACCAGCTTCTTCTGCAGATCGACATCCACTTGGCATATATGAACACCAACCATGAGGATTTCATCGGCTGGGCTGGGTAAGTAATAGTTATATCCCGAATCGGAGGGAGGTAGCTAACATTTTTGTTGGTTATATCCCGACGCCGAAGGCAGAGCAACAAAAATGTTAGTTAACACCTGACTATGAGGGATATAACTAACTTTACTCCATCAGGTATATTTACCAATTTGTTTGTTTGTTTTTGTTCTACTGTCTGTATTACGCGAGACAAGTTCAGTTTGCACTCGAGAGGGAGTTAACTAACATTTTTGTTGGTTATATCCGGTTCAGAACAATAGGAAAACAGTCTAAGTGGAGCATAAGGTTCATTATTGCATTTTGATGGCAATGGGCTTTTTGTAGGTAACACAAGCAGACAGTCTAACAACTAGTGGTTGGTTTAGACTGTCTTACTTGTGGCTCCCTCTGCTCTACTAATAAGTCAACTCAGGCTGTTCTTCTCTTGTTGACTTCAGGACTTCGAGAGACACAAATTTGTTGTTGTGATGCCTCGATATTTCTTTTAATAGAATTTAGTATTGTACTCTCTTTGGTTTGTTAAAGACCGAGCTGCAGCAGGTCGAAATTGCTACCGCAAAGCAATAAAACGCTGATTGGCTGCTTGCTGGACACTGGGCAGTTAGTCCCGCCTCAATAAAGCCACCCTTCTCCATATTGATGCTTGGCTGAACAGGGTTTGTTTACATCTGGTCAGTTCAAGTTCTAATGACTGAGTGGATAAGCAATGCAATACACAGTTGATATTTCTCATTAATAGTTTGGTTTTGAAGAAAAGAAAATTATCAGCAATTATGAAACTTATACTCCAACTCCTTGACAACAATGACTTTGAAGCATACATATTTCATATCTGGCTTCATGCTATAATTACACATTATAGCCTCATAGTATGTCCGCATAATAAACTTAGTCATGAGGAACTCCTTGAAATAGCTAATGATTACATAGATAATTTGCAGCAACTAAACAATGAAGATAAATTTAAGACCATCATGAAAACAAAAGAGCCTGAGTTGTTAAAATCCCTTGAAATTTGTGTACATGTATATACTTTCCTATTAATGTTCTCATTACCTGTGTGTTAGATCATTTGTTATGGATAATATAAAGATATAACAAAATTGAACTTTAAATTGAAAAGTCTATATTATTATGTCGCTGTTGTATTGTAACAAATCTTTATTGTAGCTGGAACCTAGGTTTATTTACTACTTTTCTAATATTCTTTTATTTTCGGTTTACAGTGTGACACAATGAATGACATGAAGCTGTCAAATAAAAGATATATATTTAACATCTAGCTGCTATGATATAATTAGACATTTATTAAATTACAAACTTTATGCAATCTTAATCTTTATTTCATAGATTGTGGGGCTTCCTTTGAAGTGACCACCAACTCTTGTGCTTTTGTTGGGGGTAATCTAGTGTAGAGAACAATGCAAGTTGCATCATCATAGAAATATTTGAATTTGACTCCAAATATCAGTTATGAAATCAGTTGATACTGCCTTTGAAACAAGATGTGTAACAGAGCTGATTTTACAGACAGTCAGTCCATTAACTCTTGGTCAGTCTAAGTTGTACCTCAGGACAATTCACACCAAGCCCTTATTCTGGCAATAACAGGACTATTGTTTTATCATATACCATATAGAAAGAGATTACCAGAAGAAAGGTAAGACTGCTTTATGTAGATACAAGTGGAATTGTATGCATCCTTGCTATTGCCTATATATATATATGATATAATATAATATCTATAAGAGGATTGGGGTATGCACTTCACCCCCGCGGTTTCTATGCAAATGAGAACTATTTTTAGAGGTCAGTAAGCTTATGAGGGTTGTTGTACCATGGTAACAGCTTATTGAAATGTCATTCAAGGGCCTGTCAATCAAATTCTGGAAGATGTCTGCATAATTCTACATATAATTCATAATATCTCAACTTATACACCAAATATAATTAAGAGAGTGGCATAATTCGTTTCTGCATAAATTGTTGAATCTGCAGATACCAAATTCATATGGCTTTATTGCATTGTGTGTTGTTGATATTGGGAAATTGTGTGAAATATTCAGAGATGTTTCCCCTTTGAGGGGCTGGAACCAAATGAGGCCTCTGAGCTGCTATCCCCTTTTATAGTCGTGGCTCGGTCTTTAAATATGATCCGAGTATTGAATGAGCATTACCTGAGGTACAGGTTTAAAGTGCATTTAATACAACTTGAATTTCCTCAAAAAAAAAAAAATTTCCAATGGTCACAGCAGCATTTTTGTGATGAGACCGAGATTTATTGAGTCATGGCCTATCGTCTGGTAATCTCATTAAAATGCTGTAGTAATTTTAATATTTAACTTTTTTTTTTTTTTTTTTTTTTTTAGAGCTCAGCAAAGAGCGGAAAACGTTGGAAAGAAAAGAGTTGGTAACCAGGTAACCAGTTCGGTGAATAATCTTTATCTATTTTGTGTTTCCATGGCGATGGGTCTTTGCTTTGCTCACGGTTTACTTGCTTTTAAGGACTAAACTCAGCACTGGTGATGATATGTTGGATGGTTAAGTAACAATTCTTCGACTTCTGTAATTTCTATGGATTCAGCTGATGATTTATGTAATCATAATTTGTATAAGTTGTTAGACTACAGTAGATCTGAGAAAATAAATTAATACTATTACTAATAATTAGGTTAAATTCATATTTGTTAGTTATTTTTTATAAGCACAGAATTTCATTTATTTTATTTTAATAGCATTTATAAATATCAATGTGTTCCATTTAATTATTTTGTGTGTTGTTTAACAGTCAAGAATATTTATCAAGTTTTTGTGGTTATAGGATTGAAACTGTTCGGTTTTCATAAAAATTATTTAAATTGCTGAGAAGGAATGTGTCAGCTTTGTATTGTTAACATCATAATGAAAAACAAAAGCTAAACATAAGCGTCGGCACAGTCGTCAGGTAGCAATGTTAATCATTGATTAAACTACCCTAGTCTGATAGAACTGGCTTTCGCTGAGTCTTGCGAGGCTGTCTGCTCGGGCTAAACTACGCAGTATATTAAGAATAATAAGACAGTTTGTAGCGCACTCCGCAAAAACAAGCGAATGCTCTGCTGGTCAGACCTGTATTTGCTTAACAACGGTGAATGTCTCCTCTCACGTTAGCGAATGTTTCTAGCCAATAAGAAGCCTTCTCATCAGCAGATATTCAATGTTTCCACGTCTGAATGCTACTGGGTCTGAAGCTTGGTCTGTTAATATGACCAGCTGCCTGAGGCAGATGTAGTGATGAGATGATTAGGCTGCTTGGAGTCCACACCATGTTACACATTTACGCCATGGATGGGGTCTTATATTTTACTTGCCTTAGCATAAACACCCAGTACAAGGCACCTCCAATTTATTGTCTCACGCAATTAACACCATCTGATGTAGCTCATGAAGAATGCCTGAGCCAGGGATAGAACCCTGGACCTTCAGCAGAACTGAGCGTTCCCAGTATCTGTGGAGTAAGCTGCATATTTCAATAATTAAGTTGCTGGCTGATGTCTGTGGTGTATGTCTGTTATTGGTTCTTTTAGACAGTTTATTAAGGCCGTCCTTCGTTTATACAACAGCTAGCTTAATGGTTAGGTGCTTAGTGTGCGATGTAATTGTATTTGAGTCATTTTAAGATAAATTACTCGTAATATTATTTACTATTATTGTCAGCATCAGTTTCCATAGTAACCTTTGTTATCATTACTCCTGCAGCAGGGATTCAAGGTGCTATTTTTTTTTATTATCTTCGTGATAAAATATTCTCTCCATCTGAAATCAAACCTTTTTCTCATCTAATATCTGATTTTACGGTCATGGAATGATCAATTAATGTTATGTCTGTATTCTATCACTTCAGAAATTTTCTTTTTTGGTGTTGTGTGACCTAGAAAAGAAAAAGAATATGATTGTGTTTATGGCGATTTCATCCCAAATGTGATGTGGGATTTTGTGTATTTCATTTCTTTATTTTCTGTCGTTTTTGTGAAGTGTATAATTAGTATGAATAGTATTCATTTTTTTAAAGGTATGTGCCTTGAAACAATGATTTAGTTATGTTCACAAATTATGGGTAGAATATTCTACTTAATAATGCTTGTGATTTTAAAACGATTCATCACATCTTTTTCGCATTTTGTAAACTGACTGATATTCCACACTTCATTTATTTGTTTTGATGAATCAACTGCGATGTTCCGAAGCTTTTGGTTCTTATTTCACAATACATAAGTAATTGCAAAAGAAATGCCTGCAATTTATCTAGATGTTTGTCATTTAAGGCATGAATTTAGGATAATTGGATGTTTTTAATCCAAATAAGAATTCACAAAACTGATTTTCCGGGACATATCATTAGCAGGTTGTGTTGTCTGTGAAATCATTTTACATCGTTAGTTTATTCAATTGTTGTGGGAGAACATTGACGGAATTATGAAATAAACATCTGATTTTTTGCCTAATCGGGAACTAACAAAGCACTGAGATAGCTGGATTAATCGGTGACAATGTCTTCAAAATCTTATGAACAATTTCTTTTGCCATGGTAACTCGATATATTGAAATAATAAACAATTGAACGTAATTTAACGAATGATAAATTATATTATTATAATCTAAAGTAACTCATTGTATCTGCTCTTGCCATTGGCTATTAACAATAATTAATGCAATTTGACATGTTTTGGTAATTTTTGTTTTTATTTTAATCGTCCCATAGGTAATCCGTAAGGGCTGGCTGTCATTGCATAATGTGTCTGTTCTAAAAGGAGGCTCAAAAGAATTCTGGTTTGTCTTGACATCAGAACTTCTCATGTGGTTCAAAGATGATGAGGTTGGTGCTGTTTTTAATTATATTAAATAATTATATTTTGGGCCACCAGATTTTGAAAATAAAAGACTGGAAAAATACAATCTCCATGGCGATCTTGTGCAGTTTAAATCAGCAGTTGGCAAACCAATTTTGATATAGACTTTTATTGCTTACATTTGTCTAATTATCTTTAGAAATATTTTCTTTGACAATCATTGTTATCGTAAAACAAAAATACTTCAGGATGGACATAGTAATCTGTTTATGTCATTTCATGTGAAGCTTTTATTGGACCTTTTTATTTAATTGAGCTGTATCATACATGTATATTAGTTAAGTGTCAGTAATTATAACTAAAATTCATTGTGTAATTTCAGGAAAAAGACAAGAAATATATGTTGTCTCTTGACAACTTGAAAGTCCGTGATATTGAGTCTGGCTTTCTATCACGACGACCATCTTTTGCATTGTTCAACACCGAAGGAAGGTATGTGAAACCCTAATACTTTATTTTTGGTGATTGTACCAATTTAGCATGAATTAATTGCACAAAACAGCTTTACCAATAAACAAAAGCATGTGTGCTTGTACCATGTAAATGGTGAATTCAAGAAAGGCAAGTTCTGCTAAGTATTGCTGAAAATTCAATGAAACGATTAATCCTTTTTGATGTAAGATAGTAAAAGTAATTATTGAAGACATGAATAATATTGTAACTCACCACTGAATTGTAAGTTTTTTGAGAACAAATTCCTGGCTAACTGGCAGAGCTTTCTTGATGAATTTGTCTATGAAATAATTAACTTTTTTTTAGACAAAATCTTATGTACATGATTGAATGATTGATTAGTTCTAGCATATACCGTCTGTAAATTTATTTACTGAATGAAAATAACACTACACCTGATATAACCAATATTAATATATTCAATGATAATTATCCCTTCCCTTATCTAGGAAGTAAGTAGCATTTCATTTTGTCTAATCATTTAATAACGGAATGAGACTTTTTGCACTGACCTAGAAATAATGTTTCAACTGGTGACGCTGTTGCCTTGTGGTAGGTGGCGTCACTGTGAAATGTGGTGCCACCTTGTGGAATAGTTAGTAGTGGTCACTAATTATAAAAGATGCGCACATTTTGTCAAGCTGATTCCCTGCACAAAATCTGTATTCCCCAAACCATATCAAGCATATTGTCTACTTCATGTGGATTGGTGAAATGGTATGTGTCACTCATGTTGAGGTGTTAAAAACACTAAATATTGACTGGTAACACAGATGTGAGTCGGTGAAAAGGCAGACGTATTTTGAACAATTAATCTGAAATAACACAGCAATAGATGATTCACTGACTAACGCCTGTGCCAGTTAAATAACCACTGGTTACTGTCTGTTATGTGATATTAATAATTTCTGGCCTATTAATAAATATATATATATATATATATATATATATATATTTATTAATAGGCCAGAAATATATATATATATTAATAACACTTATCAAAGTCAGTTTTCCTTTCGTTTGTGTTATTTTCGTCCTGTTTTCAATGAACTTGTCTTTCCATTTCACTGCGATAGTGAACATGGTTTCGTTGGTCTTGTCCTGTTTTCATTTGTTTTCATTTATAAAAAAAAAACAAATATTTTACTGACTCCCAAGTTAATACTTTTTGCAAGAAATACCAATTAATTAATGTTCAGTTTCAACTTAATTAATTAACCGTTACTGGCGTTTTGATTAACATTTCATACTTTTGTGTATATGTTCCTACTGAAGCTTTTACTAAGGCATTTCATTTGGGGGATAAATTTGGAAAGTTTATGATGACCGATTGTTTTAAAATTGAAGAAATTGTATGGCAGTTCGAAAAGCAAACCTTGTTAATGGGAATTTCCCAATGCATCGTAGTTCAGCTTGTGTTCAAATTTCAGGTCGTTTTTGGGCCTTATAAATTTCCCAATTCTTTTCCTGCACTGATATTGTGGTAATCACTCAGCTATATGCAAACTTGTGTTTCGAAATTAGTTTTATCTGAATTTGGTCTGTTGGTCAATCAACCCAATATGCAATATTACATGACACTCATCACAGAATTTGGAATAATTCATCTGAAATAACACAGCCATAGATCTCTAAACAAGGTGTCCTTGATTATTTGTTTACAGAAATGTTTATCGGGACCACAAGCAGCTGGAGTTGTCCGCAGAATCACAAGACGAAGCCGAAAGTTGGAAAGCGTCGTTACTCCGAGCTGGTGTTTACCCGGAAAGTGAAAGAGAGGCACAAGAAGGGGTGCGTATATTGGGAAATTTTGTTATTAAGTTGAATATTTGTCATATATTTCCTCTGTTACTTTTATGTGATCTGATGAAATAGTGCTTTATTGTCTGTTGTATTATGTTAAACAGTGACAAAATGACATATGTAGTCTCTTGAATGAAGACTAACAAAAAATTACATGCAAGTAAATAACCGAATATCATTTCCTGTCCTTTTCTTTTATTCCATTTCTTAGTTTCTTGTATGCTCGCATGTCTATCTGGCCTGTGTCTATTTTATTTTGTCCCATAAAATAAATTGATAAAACGTTACTCAAATCAAGTTCCCTAGAATGTCCCTCTGCAGATCTTTTTTTTCTTTTCACAAGTGCGGCACTTAACAGAGTTGTTATAAAGTTAATCCGATTATGACATATTGTCAACCTTTATTAAATTCCTGCCCTGGTCCCAGAATGGTATACAGAACTTCACTAGACTAAAAAGAGAATATTCCTAGCCTGTTGACTGAAATAAGTTTTACTTGATAGTGACCTTTTATTAATTTCTAAAATTCTCTAGCACGAAATTTAAAAAATACTCTGTTGTGAAATTACTATTTTATATTGACTTTCGTTGTTGTTTTGAAATCGTTTCCTGTTTCTTTGTCTAACTGATTCAAGTACAGTAGACCCTCACAGAAAACGACCTTATACTATAGAGTGTTATGATATAAAGACAAAAATATACCTTAAGACTGTAACAATAGGACTTGGAAATTATATTTTATGAGGTTCTTCGCAACTGTGAGGCTCTGCTGTATGTCAACAAAGTACTATCAAACTTGTTCGTATCAAAATATTCGTTCTGAAACAAAATTTAGTCCTGAAAGAAAGTCCTGTGTTCAGAAATAATAATTATATTGACCTGTTACTAACAAGTTTGATTGTAATTTATGCGTTGTCATGGTAATATAAAGACATTTATTGTTTATTCTGCTTTGTTTGCTCTGTTGTAACCCCCGATTAACCGACTATTTATAACTTCTGTTCATTCTATGTTCTTGTGATTTTCAGAATACGGTTAGTATTATAAAATGTGGTTTCTTTTTTCTCTTAACCATTCTAGATTAGACCTTACAACTATTTTTTTTTCCAATTTGTGTTGGAAAATGTCTAGCAAAAGAACACTTACTAGTTATTGTGCTACTGGAAACGGGATGTTTACTTTTTGTTATTTCTTAAGACAAAGGCAAAAGATTTATTGTAATTCAATCGCAATTTAAAATCTGACCTGTCTCGAAGAGTTTTACAAAGTTTCTTTTTAACCTTTGTAATCAGCACTACATCATCTTTGACAGTGTGTGTCATATTATGAAAATATTCTTGCTGCTGCTTTATTTTGTCTGTGTGACTTTTAAACTTAAATTTAGAGTTACGTACTTTAACTTGTAGTAACGTTACACCACACATTCTCAATTTAACGTGAAATGCTTTGTGCACATTGGGAATATTTCAAAGTTATAAGTCTGTACTTAGTCTTTGAATAGTCAGATGGTTTGATGTAAAACTAACCTCAATGCACTTTTGATGTTATTTTTGGTGAATTGAAAATAAACTGACAGAGGGTAGGTACCATTACTGATTCGTCAGGAAAAGTGTTCCACCAAACTGGACAGGCAGACTTAAAAATTCCATCGAGTTATTCTTGAACCTTATAATTAAAGCAATGCTTAATTCTGAGCTGAATTGGCTTATTGCATTCAATCACGCTGATGGAGTAATTATCCTTATGAGAAATTACAAATTTAATGACAACCACAAAAGTATATTTGGGGCTTAAATTTGATGATCATCATTGATTCTAAGAGGAATTAATAAATGAGGTTCAAGTTTAATCGGTGCCAGGTTTGTGTAGTTAGCAGCTGTAACAGTCTTTTTTTTAAATTCGGTTGGGAATTAACTACTTCTGAACTGAGTTGTAGAAAAGTACAAATAGAATTTGGCTAAATAACCCAATGGCTATTATGCTTTAGAAAAAGTGTTGTAACAGGTTCCTTTTGTTGAAATGTGGTTGGGATGTTTATAATAATCTTTTTAAATATTATTGACAATGTCTGCCTGTCTATAAACCTCTATGACCTTATTGACTAGCAATGTGATTCGTGCAATACTACCAAAAAAAAAAAGGGATGAAAAATTCCACAAAAACATTTTTCATTATTGATATTTTGATCTTGTCAATAATTTGGCATCAACGCACTGTAGTCAATTTGAGTACACAGACAATAAAGATAGATGAAAAGTCAACATAATTACAGAAAAACGAATGCATATCTTGTAATAAATAACTTAGGTGGTGCTTCTGAAGGTTTTTGTATATATTCTATTTAATAAAATATCAAGAAATCATTTTGGACAAAATATATTTATTAGATAGAATGAATAGGAGACACTAACAAGTGTGGCCAAATGTTTTTCATTATTGATATTTTGATCTTGTCAATAATTTGGCATCAACGCACTGTAGTCAATTTGAGTACACAGACAATAAAGATAGATGAAAAGTCAACATAATTACAGAAAAACGAATGCATATCTTGTAATAAATAACTTAGGTGGTGCTTCTGAAGGTTTTTGTATATATTCTATTTAATAAAATATCAAGAAATCATTTTGGACAAAATATATTTATTAGATAGAATGAATAGGAGACACTAACAAGTGTGGCCAAATGTTTAAAAAGTATTTCGGCCTATTATTTAATTGGTACAACATTGCATTTTGCATTGTTAGGGGGTTTGCTTGCTTAAATCTTCACACTTAAAGCGACGGTTTTTTGATCTTTCGTTTCTCGACGCCGCCGGCCAAACTTTTGCAGTGCCACTCAATTAATAAATCAACAATTATTGTCTTGGCAAATATGTGTATTGCATCTCAAAGTATCACAGCACCTGTGTTAATTTATTTAAAAAAAAACACTTTCTGGGGGTTTTTTTTTTTTGCTTCCGACCGACCGTCTCATGAAAAACAGTCCGAGAAAGTTCCGAGAAACATAAGATCAAAAAACCATGGCCTTACTGATTAAAAGAACATTCAAAATTATTGGGAAGGACAAGTACCACAAGTACCACTAGAGGTCACTGTCACCGTAGCAGATAAGTATTGTTTGATGACGTCAACTATATTGTGATGTCATCAATGTAATAAGTAGTGACGTCATCTTATTGTCTTTTCATATGCTACGGTCGTAGTGCTCCCTGTGGGCTCTGTTACTTTTTCTTCCCATTAATAAGATAACAAAGAAAATATGAGAAGTGAAATTTCATGTGGCAAGGACTCGGCAGAATAACAAGAGATCTAGCTTGTGATACATTTGTTAAAGGTCACAAGGTGACAAGAAATTCTGGAAAGAAATTCTAGGTCTAAAAAAAGTCATTCTGGTGATCTGATATTAGGGTATAATGTCTCTCACAGCGGGGTGCAGGTACCAAGGCATGCTTGTTCGGTGGTCTGCGATAATCCTGACTAACACATGGTGAAGGATTTGATACTGATTAATAAAATCAATACATTTGATATATTATTTCCTTTAATTAGAAAAAGAACCCAATAATGATTTGCACTCATAATGTTTACCAAATGTAAAGTATCAATTAGTTATAAACATAAAATACATCTGCATGCATTTTATTTGTGTTTTTGTAAGTCAGATAATTTTGCATGTTTTTTTTTTGTGTGTCAATAGTAAGTTACCTGAGTGTGGTTTGCATTTATTTATGAGTTGCTATAGAGTCATATAATTATTAATAGGAAATAGAATTGGGCTGATTTTGGCAGATTTACATCTATCTCTGTGTGACTTAAAGTTTAATGGAAATTCTCACAATTTACTGAATTAGAACATTTATGTAATCATTTGTCGTCATCATAAATGTTAAGGGTCAAAAACAGCGCTTGCCTATTTTTAAACATTTGTTATCGTAAGACAGTGTGATACTATTTCTTAAAGTATCAATTCTGACTTTTGGTAAGCTGAAATGGTACTCAGTTAGTTCATATTTATTTTGACAAATCTTTGTGAAGCGATCTATGCATAGTTCTGGTGTTTGCTGGATGAACTATACACTCAAAAATTGACATAATTAAGAGA
Organism: Alitta virens; assembly: GCA_932294295.1. Lineage (NCBI taxonomy): Eukaryota > Metazoa > Annelida > Polychaeta > Phyllodocida > Nereididae > Alitta > Alitta virens. Next base: position 18,662,104 of record OW028581.1, read on the forward strand.
AATAAATGATAAATGGACTCGTTTTATTTGCTTGAAACAGTGAAATGAGAATTAAAGTACCCACCTGTCTGTTTCCTCGGAACAAATATAAAATCAGTTATAATGATGATTTTATTTGTGAGAAAAATTTCATAAAATTAATGATTGTGTTTTTCATTTTTTGAAAGAAGGAGGAGGTATCCATGGACCCTCAACTAGAAAGACAAGTTGAGACTATCAGGAATCTGGTCGACTCTTATTTGAAGATTGTGCACAAGAGTCATAAAGACATGGTGCCAAAAAGCATCATGCACCTCATCATAAATGAAGTCAAGAATTTTGTGGACGCGGAGTTGCTTGCACATCTCTACTCTCAGGCGGACCCTGTAAGACATTTTAACTTTTAAATTCTGGGGTAATATTAGTCCTGTGATCGCACCAGTGCTCTAAATTTCAGAGTTCTGAAGTAATTTTATTCATTGTAAACGCCGAGTTTAGTTAAATGATAACTTAGAAAATTGTTGTGGCTCTGATTGCTGTGTAAATTGCTACAAGGAAGCATGCACCAGAAATTTTGAGACATTTGATTGCACATAGCTGTATTGATAAGACTGTATATATCCTTGTTTCTTCTTCTTTTTTTCCAAAGTGACCTCTGAATTAGCAGATAACTTAACATCTGAGGAGGGTTTCTATGACTAACTGTTTATGATTTCGACATGTATAAACATAACAATTTTCATACTGCTGTATTTGTCAGAACTCCATCATGCAAGAGTCAGAAGAAGAGGCACAACGTCGAGAGGACATGCTTAGAATGTATCACACGATGAAAGAAGCGTTAAGCATCGTGTCGGAAGTGTCCTCTAACACCATCTCAACCCCATTGCCGCCTCCTATTACGGATGATTGGGTCGAACCTGCGCCTCCTTCATCTAATGGGTAGGTGCCGTTCTCCTGAAGTTACTCTCTAAATGTTACTCTCTTCATTGTTATTGGTGTAAAGAGAAGACTTATGTCAGTCCATTAATTTCATGATTATCCAGAATTGTTCGGTGATGCCATCTATTCAGTGATGTTATTCCTGTTTATATTAAGTGATTACGTTCTGCCCTCTGGTGCTTTTTATCCCCATTAGGCTCTTATGCCATTTAGTTTTGCTTGGAAATGTTTGCTACAGTGCGTTTTTGTACATTTGTTTGTGAGACATAGTATAATACCAGTCCTATCTAATTCTAAGCGACCTTAATTAATAATTAGCACTTGTTCATATGTAAGCCGGAAAAGTGTTTGGGTTGAATAGTTATGTCTTTCCTGTTAATTGTGGAAGGATTACTCAAGCTCACAATTATTACTTGTCTGAGTGGTATGATAATAAATGAGATTATGCTTATAGTCGTATTGGTGTTATTAAAAGTTATAAGAAATTGTCTTATTATACCAGTCCTATCTAATTCTAAGTGACATTACTTAAGAATTAGCACTTGTTCATAGGTATTATGTAACAATTGGTTGTAAAAATTGTCTTCTTCCAGATTTATGCCAAATAACAGAGGGCCATCCCCTGCAATGGGACGCAGACCATCTCCCGCTCCTCCCGGCGGGGCCGCTGTCAAACCCTCATTTCCATCACGGCCCGCTCCATCTGTGCCCTCGCGCCCCGCACCCGGTTTGCCCCCACGCCCTGGAGGTAACAATACTGGTCTCCCGCCCCCTCTTCAACCACAGCAAACAGGGAGCTAGTGAGTATCTTTGCAATGTCATAGCAATTCATAATTACAGTACTTCGAACCCACTTTAACATGCTGAGATATTTTGTCACTTTCATTGTGTCTCGCACAACTGCTGTGTGAGTTTAAAAGAACAAATAGACCAGAATAAGTACTTCTTATGCAGTTGAGTTTTATGTAGCATGGCTAGTTGTGACTAATTGATTGATGCCTTCTAATTTCAGCCCCTCTATTCCTCCAAGGATACCGGATCGACCTGGAATTCCTACACGACCCCGTTGAGCCCTTGGAAGTAGGTCAATTAAATGGGTCAAATAAGTAGGTCAAGCTGTTCAACCAATGAGACATTAGCATGAGCAGCTTAACTTTATTTTTAGCGCAGATTAGTTTGCAAACGTTAAGTTATTACTGGGCAAAGCTAATGAACTGACTACAAAGGATTAATGAAATAAAATGTGTAGGGAATACTTGTCGAATATTGGGAAAAAAACTAAGAGCATCATCATGAACTGTTTATTGCGCATTATGATCATATGGGAGCTAGGCTACTTCTCCTGTTTTGCCTGTCAGTAATAGGTAATTTTGTCGCTGTAATATTTGCTGTGAATATAAATTCAGGTATATGTGCTTGGTTATCCAATTTTTTGCAGTTTTTTAAGGGAGTGGTTATAATGTCCTACATGTATAAAACAAGCTGATATAATATTATATGCGTCATTGTGATCAAATACCTGTTATGTGGAAATAAATGCTGTGTGTATTCACTGTGTATAATTATATATACTCATAATTGATGACTGTCGTTGTCTATGTACCTTTGTAAATATTGTGTTTATTTTTATGCAATTTTACCATGATATACTGATTTTTTTTGGACAGATTTCAATGTCAGTAGTTGAATAATGACTTTCACATAATTACACTATACAGTATCATAACACCGTAGGTGAAGTGTGCAATGCATTATAAACGATCGTGGGTTCAAAACCTTGTCATCCGTACTTGTGCCTGACCGATCTTGCCTGTCACTAAAGTAGGGTATCTGAGTTTTCCTCCTTATTAAATTTAGCGATGAACCTAACTACTTCACTGTACTGTTAACTTAAGCAACTATTTTGTCATAACATGTTTTCCTTGTGCCACAAGTTTTGATAATTTTTTATCTGCCTTCACTCAAAGTGTAGCTTTGATTGGTGTGAATATTCCGATTTTGACCAGTTTTCTTTTTTTCACATGAGCCTGACCTAATTAAATCGACCAATCACAATGTAATGGCCAGTTATGCCATGTACCAGTTTGGTGTCTTGTGCTACAATTTTTTATGCCTCTTACATACGGCATTTGTTAAATTTTGATGTTGATGAATTTGTTACTGTAGAAAAATTAGGTAAAATTGTAATTTGTATTGAAAAAACTTTATTTATGCCTCAAGTGATACGTGCTAATTGTGCCTAAGGCATCCTCACAATCAGGAAGACCCTGGCCGGTGGGGTAAGGTTTTCCTGTATGTGACCTTTGACCTGAAACTGTGCTTAACCAATCAGAAGCCACGCTTTGCTCCCCTCTGAGCAATTATATATTCATGAACTTCCCAATGTTATGAAGGAGTAGCCAATGAAAGGCCAGGGCTAGAACACCAGAGGACAATTACCATAGCAATACAATTTCACACTTTCTCCCGTTAAACGTGAGAGATAAGGAGGGGTTTTCTTTTAAATATTCCATGATTAACTGGATAATAAAGTTTATAACAGCCTGGTTGTAAATTCAACTTTATAAATATTCATAAAATGACCAAAATACTAGATTTTGCCAGGTCATAGGTCAAGGTACTTATGTTATGAAATGTTAAATTTGGGCAGCTTTTTTTTTGGGGATAATTTCTGCTTAAACTTAAAAAAACTTAATTCTGATTGTCCTGTATTTGAGACTTGAATGCCAGTAATATTTTCTGCATTCTGATGATACTGTTTACACTATTAACGCATATCTTAATGTCTTGAAAACTTTTTCCATCTTCTCGTAAATTAGCTTAAGGTGTGTGTTACAAATGTGAGGTGAATCATTGACTTGATAGCTGAGCTTAATAAACTGGCAGGGTGTTTCGCAATGTTATAAACACTAATGTTTGTGATAGTTTTCTGCAAATGTATATTATGAGCATTTAGAATGTGCACTACAGTATACTAGAGGCTGTTCCTGATTTATTCTTAGTTTGACGGCTTTGCTGAAAAATAATTTTATGTAAAATTGTAGGCGTTTTGTTTTAGGTGTCCTTTCTAGCTTTTCAAAAAAATTTTCTCATAATATAGAAATAATGAAAGTCAAACAATGGATGATAAAGGTGCAGCTCTCATAGGTGCCAGTTGTGTACATCTTCTCTGATGGCTTTTTATCTCTTTAATAACACATGACAGTAGCATCACTACAGGTATATGTATAGTAGTAGAGAAATAATACAACTCACTTTCTGAAAAATGTATTGATGCTGTGTTACTTTCATTTAATTAAAGTAGCCTTTCTCTCGTTTTTCGAAAACCTATCATCAAGATGATGTAAATACCTTTAAAACAATAAAAGGAAGAAATAAAAAAAGCATTGTTGCTATGGAAATGCTGGACAAGACCATAGCAACAAATATGATAAAATCAATTATCTTACAGTAATTTCTTCTTATCTGAATCGACTTTAAAATCATTATGACACTTAAACATTGTAGATATGTAGAGTAATACGTGCTTAATTCATAGTATTCAAGATCAATATCTTTGTGCTGAATTAATTGACTTCGCAATTTTCATTAATCATATGTTAATCAGACAAGAATAGAGCAGGTTGTGAAATAATGCTAAGATTATTAGCTTTAAAATTGTTTAGAAATTATGTTAGAAATTTAATTAAGGCAGAGTTTAGTGGTTTAATTGCTACCACAACGTGGTTGTTATCTAATGAACATCGGATTGTAATTATTGGTACAGTAATTAATAATTGATAATTATTTCCAAATGGAAGAAATAATCGTCTTAGTTCTCAGCGACATTATTGATAAATTTAATCCGAAAGAAGTCAAAATGTATAAATGAAGATTAAAATTTGCGGTCTAGCACATTATCTTGAACTTATTATGTAAATAAATCTCCCCCTATAAAGCACAAATTTTAATAATGTGAGATAGATTAAAATCTACACCGTCAGTCTGTATTCCAAATAAATGGTTGATGGTATTACAAATGACATCATGAATTATTTGTATTAAATTATTATGTAATAGGTAAGGTGTATTAATTAGCATAAAATTAAGCTGTTTTCAATTGTCTATAATGACCAATCGTATGTGAACTTTTATTTTTAAAGTGAAAAAACTTAAGTTAGGGATACGAATCCTGGTATAACATGTTTTAATAATAGTTGATTTGTAAATATTACATTATTTAAGGCTGATTTGTATATGAGCTGTTTGCTGTACTTATTTGTTTCTGGTTTGATGCAAATGTACATGTCGATATAATACAGGTTATTTTAGAGAATTTCTTTGTTGTGTTATTTATCATTGAAAAAAACAAAGAAGATTTTATTGTCACTGTATAATGTCCTTATCCGAAAATGCTAAGAATTTAAAGCATGAAAATTTCCTTGAATTTTTTAAATATATATTTTTGGATTCGGTGTTCTGCTTATAAAAATTATAGCGGTTTTTTTTATTATAAGTTGTGTGACTCAATGGTTAGGGTGCTGGTTGGCTTCTGTTGGGGTCCAGGGTTCAATTACACGCTGTTCATGGTGCTATCAGCAGGAAAAATAACAAGTAGGCAACATATAAGGGTGATAATTTTATAAATTTATTTTTTAACTTGATTAAAGCATTTCCTTTGCAACATGAAAATTGATTCAGTGTGTACTACAGTATCATTTTCTTTTAGTGAATTATTTTGTGCTTAGTCTAATTTGTCGCCATCGCATGCGTATTGTCGAGTTTCCACATGGCTTCACTAGTTCCTCCATGTCTCAACAGGAGGCAGTTGGCATTAATCATATCGCATCTGAATTTAAATGTTAATGTCATTGGTATATCCGTTATTAGTTTATTATAAATTGATCAATATGTGTTATATTTAATAATTACTCACAATTTCATTTGTAATTTTTTACGGTGATTAGTAAGTAATAGTAACTGTGCTTACATGTTATTGAAGACTTGATTGAACGTGAAGTCATTATCATTGCGTCTTGAAGCTGACACTGGGTTCAAAATTCTGTCGGTGCATCGATAAGTTACGCAGTTGCATTTGGCCTCATTGTCAATCATCTGGCATTTTTGGAACTCGGGGCAGCGGGTGGTCATACATTTGCCTGGAGACAAATATTATCATTGTTTATGGACATGTATAAGTACACTCTACAACCTCTTTGTTCCTGAAAATGTATAGCTTAGATTGATGTTACTTTCGGAATATGGCCCAGGTTACTAAATATAAAAAAGCTAGCCTTATATAGCTGCACTGATATGGGTGATACTAACAGTAATTTTTAGCAAATTTGGTGAACGTACATCAGGAGTAAACGCAAAAAAAATTCAACATTAAGGAAAAACATGTAAAATATATTATGGACTCAATCTGTATACATGGTATTAGAACATGGATTTGTGTGACAAATATAGTCTCGAGACAAATATTTTGACAAAACTGCCTTAAATTAGTGATATATTAGTAACCCCCTCACTTGTACAGATCCCTTTGGATTTGTCGACAACTTTGCTGAAATCTTGTGGAGCAGCACATGCAGTTCCCTTCTCACAATCATCAGTGGTATGGCATGCTGAACCCTCTAACTGAAATGATGAAATTGGACAATTGAAAGTTTTTTCCATTATGATTTACTATCCAAACCTGGTTCACATTATTAAAATTATGGTCTACCAAAAAAATTCTTCAATTACACATATCTAACTGAAATCCAAGACCTGTAAAACCACTGCTATAAATAGATAGTTTGATGTAGATGTCTGTCAAATGTTCACATTCAGTCATTGTATCTATGACCTTGTAGTCGGACAAACTGCCTCAAGACAAAGGTTGTGTGTCAGAGAACACTACATTGGAAATTTCTTGCAAACCCCACATAGGGGGAGCCTGCTCAATAATTGCACATTAATGTGACATTATTTAACACCAAACTCGTGTTTATGTATTGGACTGTCCAAAGAAACATAGATGTATATTCTTAACAAACACAAATAGTGGATCACCTTTTCTAGTCTCATATATGTTGTGTTAAAACTAAGTTGTAAAACCACTAAAATGCTGTATTCTCTCTTGATTTCCTGGTTATATTTATCATAAACTAGGTTATCTAAATCATGAAATTAAGTTACAAGACCATTCACATGTTTCTGGGAAATTCAGTGTAAAAAGTGCCACAGACAAGCAATTAAATTGATTTATATGGTCCAATGCAACTATTGTGCAATGTGTTCTATTTCAAGCACGGCTTATCAGTGTGCCAGCAATGTTTCGGTCTCCATATATAGGGCTCAATCAATTACGAAGAGGATTTTAGTTATGAACGTTGAAATATACACTTTGTTTTCTGTATCCTACCCCGATATATTCTGAAAAAGACCAAAAACTGTTTGCTACCAATTAAAATTGAGAAAAAAAAAGGAGTAGAAAACATTCATGAAAGGTTATACTTACATTGCCACAATTGCAGAAGCAGTTGCTGGTTCCATTTGAAATAAGAGACACTACGCCATCTCCATTTGGCTCCGGACAGGAGCATAGCTGTCTTGGACATTCATCTATGGTATTAGCGGATATTGCTGATATTAAAGTCACCAGCAAAAAACACAGCATCTTCATCGTGTACATCTTTTGCAGAAAGTGGTCCATGGCATTGCTCTACACATTTTATATATGGGTAGTGTTATATAACAGGACAGAGTTGAAAAGGGTATACACCTGTGTTGACTACTTGACATTTTACATAGGTGGAAATATATATACCTACGTGGCAATAGGGTGTGCACATAGATATTGAACACCTGTCCTTGTTGTTTCAAGGCCATGGCAACTCAATTAGCTAATGTATATAATGGTCCATTATTATGGTCATTCATGGTTAGTTTTAGGCTACATATGTCGTAATATGTGTATTTAATTTGTGCCTTCTACAAACAATAAAATTGTATATCAGAATGAAATTATTAAGTGGGGAAATTAAAAAAAAAAAAAACATTATATTTACATTGTATTAACATAATTAACCACCATCAAAGAATGATAGGCCTATTCAATAACTAATGCACCTTATTTTAAAAGGCCTTAGTTTTCAATCTCAACCAACTGCTTTACTGCCTTTAGTTCTGATTTCGGCCACTAGAGGAGTGGCGACAAAGGCGACCTCTGTCAGTTGCAAGTGACATTTTAGTGGCCAGCGACCAACCATGAAGTAACAGTTTAATTGCACAATTCCACAAGGAAAATTGCACAAAGAAGAATGGCTTCGGCTGGGGGAAACGATGGAAGGAGAGAAGAAAGGGAAAGACATCCATTAAGGCCTCCTGGAGGTGAGACATCAAAAAACCGCAATTTACTGAATATCGCTCAGTTTAGTTATATTGACCGGTTGTCAAAGTCAAGGGTAATTTGACCGTGTTAATTGATTATTTATGGTCGAATGGTTAACATGATTGAGTCGATTCGTTGTCACAAGATATTTGAGCAAATTTTAGCTATATATAGTATATAACATTAATCTATCTATACTGTAGTCTAGATCGATCTATCGATCTATCTATCTGTTGCAACTCAGCTCTTCGGTTCTTGAGTGCTCACTCATTCATTGCAATGTAATACCTGGATCACATGTTAATTACTGATAATCTTTAACTATCTTTTTCTCATTTATATAATTGTGCATGAAGTTTGTCACCTTTTTAAAAAAACATTGTTTATATTTTACATTTTAATGTCTTGAAGCCCATCATATTATGCCAGAGTTTTCTAAATTTTTTTTAGTTAAATACATTTCTTAATTTTTGCCTTGCCCCTGAAGCGTAAGAAAATCAGTTACAAGTCTTTGCTCCCTAATTGTGTAGCTACTGTAAGGAAAGGTGCATAGTGGTTTCACTTTCAGTTGAGTTGTTATTGTCTACTATTAATGTATATGACTCATTCTGAATTATTTTGCTAATTGTGAGTCATGCATGTAATAATTGGTTGCTAAATAACATGCTGATATCATCAGTGATATGTGCAATTTCTAGGTATGGTTGAGATTCTTTGTTATCATCATGAAATAGTTTTATTGTTATTTGCATTGTGATGGTTATTTTGGTCATTATAAATTCACAGGTAGGAGGTATGAGAGACAACTAAGTCGAAATGACATCGGAAACCAGGCACGATTTTTGCTCACCCGGTTTATTCACGATCGATTGGAACAAAATGGAAACCCTGCTCCCGAGGCAGAGCAGCTTCGTGCTCCTGAAACTCCTGCAGGTAATTGATGCTATGTGTCTCATGAGTAATCATGATGATCTGTGTATATTGAGACAAAATTCTATATTTAATTTTTGCTCATACAAGATTCTCACTTAAAACCAGATGTGATTAAATAATTATCCTATTTTTTTAAATGACTCGTCGTCCTTATGCCTAGCATGGTTTGTAATCATGGTTATATGACCTCATGGTCCTGGTTATTTTAAATTTCTATGAGATTGAATTACATAGCATTTGGAGTGATATCAGCATAAACATGATAGATTTGTAAATAAAAAAAATGTTCACACACCTGCCATTATTTATATATATATAATATCACTTCCACAATATTTATACAGCCAAGTCCTGCCCGAATGTTTTGAATCAGCATGCCTGGTCTGCGATAGACAATCATTGCTTGTTTTATTAGTTGGAAGGATCAGCAACATAATGTTTAGCAACTGCACGTGTGTGAATAAACTTTTTTCAGAGTCACTTCAAATAAGCATATTTTGGGTATTTTAAAATAAAAATATACAGATTTATGGAAAACTACCACTAGCAAACACCACCCCTTGGTCTTAGCATAGTTGATTGGCTTGTGTGGTTGGCAGGGCACAACATATATAGTTTTTTTGTTGCATTTTTACTATTTGATTGATACTTTGATAATTAAATCTGGCAGGACCACCCGTGGAGCATATCAGAGAAGTCGCTGCTTGTTTAAAGAAAATCGGAGATGAGCTTGATGGGGATGAAAATCTGCAGAGGTATGCTCCAAGTTTATATTCATTTCCTTCAATATGTTTTATGACTCATTGAAACTAAACAAAAATGTATAGGTATTTAAGAAATCAGGTTTCTTTGTGATATGTTCTTGTTATTCACAATTGATAATACATTAATCAAATCCAGCAGTATGGTTGTATGTAGTTTTGACATTTATGTTAATTTTAGGATGATTGGTAGAATTGCTCCAGACAGCAACAAACAGACCTTCCTTGAAGTCGCTCGAGAAATTTTCGCTGATGGAAATTTTAACTGGGGACGAGTGGTTGCACTCTTTTATTTTGCATACAAAATGGCAGTCAAGGTGTGTATATCTAAAGTGAATAAATGTTAATCTTTTTGTGCTTAAAAAAAAAAAAGTTTGTCTTGAACTAAACTGAATTATATTTGTTATATCCCTTCATATTCCCTTGCTTTTATTTATTTTCACAGACAGTAGAAACTAAATTGAAGGACCTGGTGCCAATTGTTAGGATGTTCGTGGAGTGGGTCGTCTCCTTCATTGTAGATTATGTGGCTGGATGGATAATTGACCGAGGAGGATGGGTAAGGAAAATCATGCAAAACTCGATCCTAGTCACCTCAATACACTAGCTATATAATAGAAGCATAGGAAACAAAATCAACGTCCCTGAAAATTTATGAACTTCAACACAAACTAACGGACATATTCACAGGTTGAATGAAGCCAGATGGTGAGAAATTAAATTTGGGTTGTGAGTAGAGCTGGGAATCGGTTGCATATTTTGCAATCGATTATTTAATAAAACACAAACATAGTGTTAATGCCATGCTAAGTCATCTACTTGGCCATTTTTCTTCAAAAATATCAACATATTTACATTCTCCTTGAGACAGGAGACTATTACTACAAATAGATAGTACCTTAAGTTGAATCCAGGTGGCAGCATATGATGGACGCAGCCACCTGGCGTATTCTCGTGGCAAATGGGCGATAATAAGGCCCGCAAAATTCTCGATGTTACAAACAAGTAATCGAGTATCGAAATGTTCAGATTTTCAATCCGATTAATCGAGAATCATCGATAATCGCTGAGCTCTAGTTATGAGTCAACTTGTATCTCAAGATTTCATCCCAGTATAATTCCAACAGCCATGTGTTTTCAAAGCACAAAAATACTTGTCCATTGACGTGCAAGAAATTGACCTTGATATTCCACTTCCTGGCAATTTCAACAAACTAGGTCAAAAAACGACTTGTACAGGTTAGTTATGACGTCACAAATGATTCACAATCTGTCTATTATTAGCTTAACAAAATGTTGCACCTCAAAGGACGAATCTGACAACGTGTGACGTCGGCTTGCAAAATAAGGAATACCTGTCGTATGAAGCTTTCTGCTCACCAAGTTTAAGTTGAAATCACTAATATATTGTTTGCCGAAGGTTTCGTGAATTCCTTTCATTGCCAAGGCCCAAGGACGATGATTTTTAGTCAAAAATGTCTGTTTATTATCAAGTTGTTCGGCTCTGTGATTACCTAGTCATTCCTATGTATAGTAGTGAAAGTGACCATGATTGAAATGTGCATGAGAAAAATAGACCCAGGAAATGTACCCCAGGCAAATCTCGCAAAGTTGGGGTATTATCATAATTTATTCATGTGGCCCGGTCAGAGCTGTCAAACTAACAGAGTAAAGAAAACCCTCGTGGTTGACGGTGGTTGTAACCTTTGCAACGGAATTTCCCCTTTTTGAGTTGAAGGCTTGACCTCTTTTTCCAGGGGTAGTAGTCAGGCCATGTCACGGCGGGGTCAACTAATTTAAATAAAACGTTTGGGTCTCTGCTGATTGGCCAGTGTGAATCTCGACTTTATTTGCTGGAGCCTTTGCTGGAGTGGGAAAATAATGCTGAGTTAATAAAAAAGTATATGTACTTGATCACACCTTATAATTTTGATTATATTGATCACTGTAATATTATCTTTTTTTGTTTGTTTGTTTAGGAAGCGATCCAGGAATATTTTGGAACTCCAAGCTACCAGGCTTTGGCAGTTTTCTTAGCAGGGATACTATGTACCGCATATGTTGCATTTAGGAAATGATTAAGTCTTAGGTGAGAAAAATTAATGTGATATAATTGCTTGATAGTGTAGAATGTAGTCAATGCAGACTAACATAAGTGGATCAATATTTTGAAGGTTTAATTAAGGAAAAATTATAAATATATATTTTTTATAATAGTGAAATAATATGCATATATGCATCTAAATATTCTTCTTATTGTTTCTCAGATGCAGTTTTTTGAAATGAAGAAGCCTTCCAAGAAAGCATTATTACATGATTGTCAAGTACGATGTAAATGTACTTCGTGATCTTTAGTTGACAATCTATGTCATGTACTTAGTAATACTTCCATATGTTTATTTTGGAAAGAAATGGCAAACATATTTGTGACTTAAAAGTAACAGGTGATGTATTTTAGTTCATTGATATTTACAACACTGTGTTTGAGTCACCTAACACCCTAGGGTCAAAAAATGAAATTTTATTTGTACATGACATTTGTTCATTTATGTAACTCCAATTAGAATTTTTTATTTAGTAAAGAATTACTCAGGTGAAGTGGATAATAGCTGATAGTGAAATGAGAGAAAGTATGTGCCGTAATGTGAGAGAATTGTTGTTTGTTGAAAAGTTATGTGCAAATGCCATGTGCAATTTTGAATTTGATGTGACTTGGATCTCATGATAGGCTAAATATAAGTAATTTTACACCATTTCTCAATTTTTAAGGTTGGTCTTTCTCGCACGGTTACATTGTGATGGGCATTCTAATGAGCTACATAATATATGAATTGTATTTATCAGATGTTTATGATTGTATGATCATGAGGAAGTGTACAACATCATTCCTTGTTGATCTTTAGATCATGCCAAAAATGGGCTGTTTCCATGCAATTTGAAAAAAAACCATTGGAAAAAGTGCAGTATAGCGGACCCAGATTTATGACCAAGCCTCATTGCCAGGCCTATGACGTAAAAATGCTTGAAATGTAAGTATGACGTCACAAACTAATGTAGTTATGACAGCAGTTTCATCTTCACGGTAAAGACAAGGTTTATATTTGCTTTTTCTTGGGGGCTACTGCCCCCAAACCCCTGCTTATCTAAACCAAATGTTATTGTAATTGTGCTAGAACTTAAAACTTGTGAAATATTTGATAAAATTTAATTTTTAATGGCTGCCAAATATGGGCATAAATTTGGGTCCGCAAAACTGCACTAAACCCAAACAATCTTGTTGTATTAAAGTATTTATTGCTTGTTAATTGGGTGAGTTAGAAATAGCTTTGTAATCATATTAGTAGCTTATATTTAGTTCGAATGTTACGCTTGAACTTGTTAATTTAATAAAACTTCTGGTGCTTTGTATTGTAATTTGCCTTTATATCAGTGCTCTGATTAATGTTTTGTGAGTGAAGATAACGTATGTTTATTGTGAAAAGAAAACAATTGATCTTATAATGTTAGTTAGAACTGAGAATGATATGAATGCATCTAATGATATCAAATGCTTCGTAAGTGAATTGTGTTACGAAAAAAGGTGGCCTGTTTGTGATTCATATCATTTATATTATGAATGAATGTTTGTCTTGTGAACTACTGAATCATACACTGATGGATCATATCTGTAAAACTAGATAGAACATAAATGTGTATTGAAGTTTGGTGCAAACCACCTGGTGAATAAGGATAGATAGAGTGACATTGGTTACAAATAAGTATGACTACATGGATGCACAATTATAGAATTGTTTCAGTAAAATTGTTCTGTCATGAACTATCAGGTGAATGCAATATTTTTCTAGTAAATTCAGGCCAGTTAAATGACAGTAGAGAAGTTAATGACAGCGCCAAGTGTTCATATCGATAAACGTTAATTTCGAAATGTAAACCTAGCCTGTATTACACAAATTTTGCACACCAATTCCGAATTTCCATGTGCATAATACTACGGAGTGGTATTAACTTAGTTTGGACCTGGAATAGCTAAGTACTATAGCGTAATATCATAATATTCTTTTCAATAACTGAAGTGTGACTGTCATTATTTGGGAGATTAAAACTAGTATCATATTATGCAAGATATATTAATATATATCGTCTATCTCATTCAAATCTTGCCAGGACCCAATGAGTGACCTTGTTTTTTATTCTTGTGAAGCGTTTCTAGTCCTGGAGCACTGTTTAAAGTCTTCCATATTTTGGATTGATATTAGCGTAAGGAACTCCAGTGGGACTCTCAAATAAGGCCACCCCATATGAAGACTCCGTCTCATTTTAAGAGCACTTTGCTTCGTCTCTATGCTATAACTCTAATGTACATTAAAATTCTACAAAACGAAGACCACCCAAAGATTAAGACGAGCGATTCCCATGGGTTGTCCTGAGTTTCTGGGTTCCACTGTACAAAATATGTAACTTTTCATCAGGAAACTGTCCATAAATAAACTGACAGAATTCACACATTCGTGTAAAGTATTAGACCTTGCAAAGGTTGTGATGATCCACTAATCAACCGTGTAAATCAATACGCTTGACCTTGTAAAGGCTGATTACAGCTTATCGCTTCAAATGTTTTTATTAGTTTCTGCTGCACCGTTATTTTGTATTGTTTATTATGTGATGTTAGCGCTTTACTTCGCTGCTGCACATGTGCCTTTTCAATGTCCGATTTACACAGTATCGTCCGTTAATTGTCAAAACCATTTTTAATTTGACAGAACATCCAATATTGGCAGCACAATTTATCTCTTGTTAATTGTTCTCGGTGAACCCTGTTGATTGCTGGAAAGTAAATGGTCTCTTGTTGTGTGAATGGTAATAAAAACTGCTATTGTACAAAAAGATGTATGATTATCAAATAAAGCTATTGATGACTGTCAAGTACAGCTATTGATGACTGTCATTGTTGAGTATGATTCAAATGCTGAGCGGTGCTGTGGTTGAAGGCTCTCAGTTTGTGTAATTCTTAATTTTTTTCTGGAAGTTTTATTTTCTTTTGGATTATTCGTCATGAACTCATGAAAATGTTTTGTCCATACAACATGTGAATATCATCAAAATTTACGAGAAAATGAATGATAAGTGCTTATCCAGTAGCATGTGATTTTCATCAAATCTTTATGTTTTGACCAGCTGGGCAACTCGACTTATACAGTTAATTTAACTAAAAACGGCCTGTCAAATTGAATCTCGACTAAGCTAGACAACTTCAGCTATACGATGCTACCTACTACTATAGGGAGGAGCTGTATGGCCATAGCTGGCTACTGAAAGCTGGATCTAATTTAAGTATATATTTAAGATAGATTAATTTCTTCCATTTGCCAAGGTTAATATTTTTCAGTGAGCCGACTATAATCTAGTGGTAGACAGAAGTGGATGGCTTTGGTTAGTTATAGCAACAGCCAGGAATAGGTTGCTACAGCTGTCTAGAGTCTACCATGTTTTATAGAACTAAATGTAGTGATTGAGATGAAGGGCAGGTACTTCTGCATATTTTTTGAGTTCCATTTTCTTAGCTGGTTGTCATCATAAGTGCTGTTTAACGCCTCATCAGCACCTGAGTGGGCTATGTAGAGGCTCTCTAGGTTAAGATTGATTATCTATATTTGGTAGTAGAAACCAGAAGCATATAAAAAATCAATAATTGTCTGGGTTGGATATCTAGTAAAGAGATGTTGTAAGGTAGTAGATTGAAACAGAGGTCTTCTAATGCGTTGTAAGTGGGTGCAATCTAATAAAATATGTTTGATTGTTAGGGGGCACCGACAACTCTGGCATACCGGTGCCGGTTCATTGACTAAAAGGTGTAAATGTGTAAGTCTTGAATGTCCTATGAGGCATCTGTGATATATTCCTTGATCTTTGCGAGTATTGAACCTACTAGGTATTTGATTTTGAATGCAAGGTAAGATTGAAAGCAACTTGTTGTTATTACATTCATTCCATTGTCTTTGCCAGCAAGACATGATAAAAGATTTTATAGTCATTTTAAAATCAGTGTATGGAATGGTAAAATCAGTTATCTCTTTTGTAAGAGCCCTTTTTTGCTGCTAGGTCTGCTTTTTCATTCCCTTCAATGCCAGCGTGTCCAGGAATCCAGCAGAATACAATGTCTTTGTATTCATGAAGATAGAAATACTTAATAAGAACATCTAAGATCCCAGGGTTATCAAGTTGTTTATTTTGGATTGCTTGAAGAGAAGATTTGGAATCGGAACAGATAACATAACGATCTGATTCTGAGTCCTCGATGTTCTTTAAGGCAAGGTAAATAGCTGTTAATTCTGCAGTATATATTGAGCAGTGGTCTGGAAGACGACATTCAGCTATAACGGTTTTATAAGAAGTGACAGCACAGCCTACTCGTCTTTCCATTTTTGAGCCATCTGTGTATAGAAATTTGTACGATTCGTATTTAAACCTTATACTATAAAATAGGTTTTGATAGTCTACCGGATTGGTTTCGCTTTTCTTAAGCTCTGCCAAATCTAGTATAACTTTCGGGACTGGGAGAATCCATGGCGGAATGGGTGGTACTTCCGTCTCGGCAATGATTGTAGTATCAATTTTTGCAGCCTCAAGATAGAATTTCATGCGTAATCCCAGTGGTCGAATGGCGTTTGAACGAGATTCATAATGATGCATGTATTTTGGATGAAATATTACATCATATGTTGGATTTGTTGGAGTTGAAGCTACTTTTAGTATGTATTGCATGGATAACTTGATACGACGAAGGGAAAGTGGAGGTTCCCCTGCCAGTACATATAAGCTCTCTACAGGAGATGAACGAAAAGCTCTTAAGCTTAGTCGCAACCCTTGATGATGTACAGAATTCAGGCATTTTAGATAAGATGGTCTGGCGGAGCCATATACCACAGAACCATAATCAAGTCGAGAACGAGTAATTGCTTGATAGAGACGAAGGAGGACCGTTGTGTCCCCACCCCAATTATATTTGCTCACTACTTTAAGGAGGTTCATTGATTTCAGGCACTTTGCTTTCAGTGCTTTGATATGCGGAATGAAAGACAATTTGGAGTCAAAGAGTACACCCAAAAATTTTGTTTCATTCACCACTTTTATTTGACAGTTGTCAATTATTAGTGATGGATCTGGATGGTTTGATCGTAAATAATAGAAAGGCAGACAAACTGTCTTCTGTTTAGAGAACTTGAAGCCATTTTCAAGTGACCATTTGTGAATCCTATTCAAATTTAATTGCAGTTGTCGTTCTATGGTTGGCATATATCTGGAACGATATGCAATGAGGAAATCATCAACATATAGGGACGACATGAGATTTTCTGAGATGGAATTTACTATACTGTTGATTTTGACGTTAAAGAGGGTGGGCGAGAGAATACTACCCTGAGGGACTCCATTCTCCTGAGAGTAGGGGCTTGACATCGTTGATCCCACTGGGAACTTAAAGAAGCGATCCTGTAGGAAGGATCCGATGAAAACTGGAAGGCGACCTCGAAGCCCTAAGTCGTGAAGATCTTTCATTATTCCATATTTCCATGTAGTGTCATAAGCTTTTTCTAGGTCAAAGAATATGGCTACTACGTGTTCTCTGTTAATGAAAGCATCTCTAACATAAGTTTCCAGTCTGACTAAATGATCTAATGTGCTCCTGTGACGGCGAAATCCAGATTGGAACTCTGTAATAAGCTGGCTCGACTCCAGGAACCAAACCAGTCTATCAGTAACAATTCGCTCCATTGTCTTACATAGACAACTGGTTAAGGCTATTGGTCGATAATTCATAGGATCACTATGATCCTTCCCCGGCTTGGGAATTGGGATGACCGTGGCTTGTTTCCAGAGGGATGGAAGACATCCCTTCTCCCAAATTTGATTAAAGATATACAGTAATGTTTTTAAAGAGGATTGAGGTAGGTGTTTTAAGATTTGATAATGTATATTATCAGGGCCTGTTGCAGAGTCAGTCACTTTTAAGATGGCCTTCTGAAGTTCTTCTAAGGTGATGTAGGAGTTATAATCTTCGCTGTTATCAGACTGTATATTTAGGGTTAATCTCTCAGCTTGAGCCTTATAACATTGAAATTCTCTCGTATAGTTCTCTGATGAGGAGTTGTATGCAAACTGTTCTCCTAACCCGTTTGATATTTGTTCTGGTGAGGAGAGATGTTCTCCATTCACTTCTAGAATGCTTACATGCGAAGCTAGGTTCTTTCCTTCAATCTTCTTAATCATTTTCCAGACTTTATTGCTAGGAGTTCTTTCAGTGAGTCTGGAGACATAGTCTCTCCAGCAACTCATCGCCGGAAGGTGCACCCTGTGAGGGTACACTAAGCTGTAAAGCAGTAACTAATGGAGCTACGAGATGTCCTTTACCGACATCTGTAGCATGCTGCTTCATTCTTGCCAGGTGATCATCTGACTGTGAAGTCTTCGATTCTGGTTTATCTTTCTGCAAGCTTTGCCCTGCCTTGGAATAATTATAATTAGGATCTAGGTCAATCCTTCGCCTGGGCGATGATCTGGGTGAAGGAGATCTAGGTCCAGCCATCTGAGACAGGACTGAGGCATAGCTTGCCCCAGCAGCCTGTTCAGCTATACGGCGCGCTTGGGGAAAGGAGATATCCTTGGTGGTCTTTAACTTCAGGATCTCTTTCTCTAGCTGCCATTTGGGACAGCCACGGTGATAGGCTGGCCCATCACCTCCACAATTAACACAATACGATGTATTCGTACATGGTGAGTCACGGGAATGGGTGTGTTCCCGTGATCCACAATTGGCACAGGTTGGTTTGGCACGGCAGGAGCCGCTGAAATGGCCAAATCTTTGGCAGTTGTAACATCGTTTTGGGTTCAGGATGTAGGGACGTACCCTACACCACTCGAACCCAATGCTGACCTTGTCAGGCAACACTGTGCCATCAAAGGTCAGAGTTAGTAGCTGTCGTGAATATCTTGGGGGCTGGCGATGAATGTGGATGACATTGTAGTCATCCAGCCAGTCCCTCAGTTCGTCATCGGAGCAGAGACTGCTCTCATGTGATGTTACAACTCCCTTGCAGGAGTTGAAAAACCGATGGGGCTCCACCTTAACAGGGGCACCCGCAAAGGCTTCCAACCCCAGCAATCTCAGGGACTGGTCCCTGTGGGCAACCTGCACCAGCAAGGACGTATTGCTTAAACGTCTTGTATTTTCAACAAAACCAATGCTTTCCTTAATTGTTCTGCATATTGTTATGGCTGAAAGTCGGGAAAACCCAGCATCACTGCCAGTAACAACAAGAAACTTTGGCCAAGGCTTAGATATATCTGCATTATTTGAACTTTGATTTGCGTCATCTAATGATGGACGCAAACGTTTACCAAGTCTGGAACCAGTAGCCAATTTTTCGACCTCAGCCTGGTTTACCGCTGAGGGACGCGCACCTTGTTCACCCGGGGGACGTGCGAGCCGGTCTGAAATTGTCGATTCGGACATATTCATTTTTGTTTCCCCTGTATGGTAGGGGACACACCCTCCTGTAAAGCTGGAGCAGCTTGTGCAATGCGCACGGTCCTGTTTTAGCCACTGGGGATAGAGGACTTCACCCCAAGTGTTTCCACCCTCGCCGCGTGGAGGCCCAGGACCTTCGAGGGCTCCCAAGTCTCCATCCATGGAATAAGTACATGTGGAAATGTGTCATTACATCCCCTTGCAGTCGGCCATAGAAGCTTCTCAATAAGGTGGAGAATCTGGCATAAATTGTCTCATGCTGATAACCATTGGGCTGTGCTATCTGTAGATGAATGTCCTACTGGTTAAATGATATTACATGTAATATATGTAAAAGACCAGCCCCAAGTACCTTCGTCAGCAGCATAGGTTATCCAGGGCTAATCGAAGATATAACGGCTGGGGTTGTTGTTTTTGTTATCTTTAATTGTTGGCAAAAAGCTTAGAATAGCTTGTGTTTTATTGTTAAAAATATTTTTATCATTAAGATACATGAGGGTGCAGCCCTCTAAGGCAAGTTCTAGCCGGGTTCGAGGGTAGATTGATTAGGTGAGAGAGAGGAGGAGTCCGCCCATGCTACACATATATCCCATGGGTGGAATCTTTTACTTTCCTCAGCATAGACACAGAGTACAAGGGACCGCCATGTAATGTCTCATCTGAATGACATCCAGCTGGGATGCTCATAAAAGGGTGCCCTAGCTTTTGTAGTGTTTGTTTTCACCAGTCACAGAGTTGTAAGACAGTTCAGTGAGAGGATCAGTATATACAGTAATAGTTTGGTGATCAACATTATAAGTAGCGATGGCCTCTTACTTTGGATTCTATACCAGGCGACATCTGAGAGCCATATTTTAATTGCCATTGAAAGTCCCTGGCCTCCTAGTGGCAAAGATGGTCATTAACACTTGGGGCGAAAGACCCCAAACCCCAATGGCCAGCACGGCTCAGCGCAATGCACTCAAGTTAGCTGAAGTTATGCTGTTTAGCAATCTCAATCACAAAATATTAACCTGTGTACTGCTTTTGTTGCAATAATTCAGTAGTTACACAGCAGTGGGAACTAATTATAGACCTTTATTATCATGTGTGTGACGGGTATATAGGTAGATAGATACAGTTGGGGTCCTATGTTTACATACAGCTGAGTATATACATTTTATTGTGACCACAATTCTGTGATACGCATGATAAGTTTCCAATCAACACTGGTTTTAATAATAAGGACATCATGTAAATTATCTAAATAAAATGCAAATTTGAGGCATGACAATGTTCACATGGCATTATGTAACCTTTTGTTTCATGAAGTCTAAAACTGGTGGGTCATAAAAGTACATACACTAACCTCAATGGCTAATGGTTTGTCCAATAAAATGTTTTACTGCAATTAAATAGCTTTGGTATTTTTCCACACATTTTTTGCCAAATACCCGTGATTTTTTTGGTCTAAATTTTTTATAATCTAATTGGTATTTTTTTATGAAAGATTTGAACCGAATGGTGATGGTCACTATTTTACAAGCCTATGAAAAATTATGCCACAAAAATTTCATTGGATATTATTTATGATCGGTTCCAGCCATTCCAGAAAGTTTTACCATGTTTGAAATCAGATATAAAGTTACCAAGTGTGACTTATGTTTTGTATTATGGTCATTTTGCAAAAAGACAAATACACCCAAACTTTCAGTTTAGCTCCGATTGCCCAACATTCAATGATATTTCAAGACAACATCAACTTTGGGAAGGTAAAAAAGAAAAACCTAGGTTGATTATGATGAAATATTCTAGAAATTCAAAACAAGTGAACGTGTTAACTAGTGCAGTTCGATGGATATATCACCACCATGGCTTGAGAGGCAAGTTGAGAATGCAAGTGCCACTGCATGACAATAGACCTTCAATAGCTTGATTATTCTTAGTCATTAAGGTCACAAATGCAGAGAAAGCATTTTGGCACCACTTTCTGTGGAGTGACCAAACTAGAATTGAAAATATCAGGGTATGGTGGTGCAAGATAGCTGAGTGGTGTGACAAACCACATGATGAAGATTTGATATCTTAAAAAACCCAGTATGCAGTGTTGAACAAGATGAAACGAGCCTTATGTAATGGGGCTGGTTTGCAGCGTGTGGGCCTGGAAAACGTTCAAAGGTGATAGAATCTTGAAAATTGAACTAGTACTTGGAAATCAGATAAAAAACCGAGAGCCTGGGTGCAACTGAGTTTTGAAAAATGACAGTGATACGAAATATAAGTCATCCTTGGCAGCAGTATGTTTAAATTCAAATATATCAGACATCTTAGAATGGTTAAAAAAAAACATCAAACTTAAATATTCAATGAAAACATAGTGGCTGGAGTTACAAAATAGTGATTATCCTCAGCGTCAACAATCATGGGGCAGTGACACAATTTAAATCAGAAGAATTAAGAAAAATATCACAGGAATTGTGTGGAAAAATACACAAGCTTTTTCATTGCAATTAAACATTTTATTGGACAAACCATTGGCCATTGAGGTTAGTGTATGTACTTTTATGACCCACCAGTTTTAGTCTTCATGAAACAAAAGGTTACATAATGCCATGTGAAAGTGGTTATGCCTCAAATTTGCATTTGATTGGATAATTCAAATGATATCTACCATATTAAAACCACTGTTGATTGGAAATATACCACATAATTGTTGTCACAATAAATGTTTTGTATAATACTCTGTATGTAAACATAGGACCCCAACTATACATATTGTAGGTAGATAGGTAGGTAGATATGTATATAGACAGGGTAGATAGATAGATACATGTTGGTAGATAGATAGGTATATAGATATGGAAAGTGAAGACCTCTAAGGCAAGATCTTGCCACGTGCTTGGGTCGATCGATTAGGACCATTATCAGAGCTGAATTTCTTCTATGGCTTATAATTAAGGTGTGCCTATGTGCATGGTGGCAGACATGTATTTATATGTTATATTTATATCAAGAGAGCATCTTGTCTGGCATGCTTTTTCACTGGATTAAAGCTTTTGCAACCAGTCTGTTATCGGATTATCCAAACTTCATCGAAGCTAAGCCGCAGCCAACACCCTTCCATCCTGTCTGTGAGACAGAACGTCCTCGGTCATGTGACATGGATCATGTGACTTTTTATGACGGATTAAAGGATTTGGGCGATGATGTCAGAAGGATTAGGAGGCAAGGTTGTCATCTGCATAGAGGATGGTCAGTTTCATCAGCAGCTCTACTGGTGTATCACAAGAAGGAAGAGCCATTTAGGTTGTTCATTTCTTTAAGGATGAGACCAATGATTGCACAAGGTAAGCATCAGTGAGGATATAAGGTTCCGTTTGTCACTTAATCATGTATACATATGGCACCTTAATTAGTGTTACCATAACTAGTGGTTGTTTGTCATTTATAATTAATGATCACCTTTTTTTCTTATTTTGCATTTGTTACTGTGCTGTTAAACCAGATCCGGATCTTCATCTCATAAGGGCGGAGGTCTAGCTCAGAGGTAGCGCTCTGGGCTTCCAACCGCTGGGTCCCGGGTTCGATTCCCGGTCGAGCCTAAGTTGGATGGCTGTTTCATCCTTTGTCTCATTACCATGGTCTCTGCCTGTCCTAATTAGCCCAATTGGTGCAGAAATACAGGACGTAAAGCCCTAATCACCCACCCCACCCATCTTCATCTCATATGCTAGGACTTTTTTGGTTGGATGCAAAAAGTTAATAATAAGATTGGGGACCTGTAGAAATGTTTATCAATCATTATTATCAAACACTAAAGTACAGTTAGTTTCATTAAAAACGGCCTGTCAAATTGAAACTAGACAAAGCTGTTATAGCTGGCTACTCAAAACCGGATCTAAAAGTACATATTCATGATATATTAGATTTATTTCTTACATTTACCAAGATTTATATTTATCTGGTGATAGATGTAAGTCGACTATTAGCTATAGAAGTGGACAGGAGCAGCTGGCTTTAGCATGTTTAGACCACATCCTGGTATGTACAGGTCACTACAGACAGCTAGAGTCTATCGTATTTTATGAAACTAACTTTATATATATATACCTAGGATGAGAATGGTGATTGGTAAAAAAAAATAAAAGTGTGTGTGTATTTATTTTTCTTCCTTGGCATGGTATGTTATTGTGCATAGTCTGCTTTATCTTTTCTGTGTTTGTTTGAGATTGTGTATTGTTTCTATCTTTGCCACAGAAAACCCCTTAGGTGAAATGATAACGTAAGTCCCACTGAGATGGCGCCTGAGATGTGGATGTCTCTAACATGAGGATGCTGTAGTTTAATGGTTAAGGCATTCTCATGCTAATCATGAGGTAGCAGGTTCGAACCCTGCACCATGGCATGGAGGAGTTGGGTAGATGCGCTTCAATCACACCCAGGTGTAAGGGGTACTTGACAATTGGCAAGCTTATCGGTGTGAGTACTTAGGCCTGAGAGGTTAAGGCTTAATATTCCTCAGAGAGTTGAGGGTGGGGGCCTAGCTCAGAGGTAGCGCTCTGGGCTTCCAACCGCTGGGTCCCGGGTTCAATTCACGGTCGAGCCTAAGCTGGATGGCTGTTTCCTCATTCATCTCATTGCCATGGTCTCTGCCTGTCATAATTAGCCCGACTGGTGCAGAAATACAGGACGTAAAGCCCTAATCACATACACACACACACACTCTCCCCAGAGAGTTGAGAAAGGCTCTGGACTGGCCTGTCGAGGATGTTATTGTAAAGTCAGCAGGTTGCGTGTACAACACACTAGCAGACTAAATAAAACATCTCACATGGCAATCACGTAATATATATGCACTATCATCTAAATGTGAAAAAATAAATTTAATCTTGAAGTGATAGACTTAGCAAACATGTAAATTTTAAGTGGTCCTCAATAACTTGAATAAGTTTTCCGTGTATGTTGCACTTCGAAATAAATCGATTTATTCTATAACGCGATAAGGAAAGATTAATCATGTGATTGAAAAAAAAGAGACAGAAAAGCATCAAGTCATGGCACCGGTTACCACCATGTGTCCACAACAAAGTATTAGATAAAACTGATTACCTTGTAGTAAAAAAAAAAGAAAAAAAAAAAGTCTAAATGTGTGTTATTCAGACAGTGTTGGGATTTAATGACTACAGTTAGAGCTAGTCACCCCACAATTATTCAGACATTTACTTTTTACAGGTGTATAACTCCATAACTTGCAAGTTACACACATTGAAATCATATTCAAAGACAACCCCTGACAGGTATATTGTGATGGTACCATGGAAGTTGGTGGCACCTCAAGTAAAATTTTATTGTGCTTTGAATGTCTCTCAAATTTGAAAGTGTCTGATTAATTTTTTGTGTGACTACATATCACCTGATAACTAAAATGGCATAATGGTGTAAACAAAAAACATCCCATAAATGATTATGTTTGACGTTATCTTTTGCTATAAATAACTTCAGATTGCTGATTACCTAGTGCATCAGCGTTCATTTTCAGTACTCACGTGAAGGGGTATTTTTATAGTTTTGATTTATTCGGAAACATTTAAGTGGTCAATATTATTTAGTCCTGCTGCGTGTATGGCCAGAATGTATCTGATTACAAGGCATGTGTATGAAACAAACTAGTGATACCACATTAAATGAAGTAATTACAGTCACGGCAAATATTACTCGGATACTTGTTTCGATTCCCGGTTGAGCCTAAGTTGGATGGCTGTTTCCTCCTTCGTCTCATTGCCATGGTCTCTGCCTGTCCTAACTAGCCCAACTGGTGCAGAAATACAGGACGTAAAGCCCTAATCACACACACACACACACACACACACACACACACACACACACACACACACACACACACACACACACACACACACACACACACTCGGATACTTGTTAAGAATTTGATGCAAATTTTAACTATACACAATAAAAGTTAACTGGGTGGTATCGGATTTTGTGGCGTCATTCAAATAAACATGTCAATGACTATCTTTGGCCATCATTGTAGCTTTTAAGTCATTAAAAGTTATATATTTGTAATAAGTCAATCGTGTAATAATTGTTTGGTGACTGTTAAGTAGTTATCAAAGTTTTGTGCTAATAAGGGGTTTCATTTGAGTTGACTAATAGGTAGCTTCAACAAGGTATGGATAGTTGTTCTGAGTAGTTTTGAAAAGTCTCTATTCATTTTACTATACCTATGGATTTGTTAATATTTCTCAATTAGACCTTATAATCATAGGTGTCTCTTAAAGTGCTCTTATTATGTGTAAGGAACCCTGGGAGATATTCCTTACCTTATCTAAACGTGTACTTAAGACTTTATTCACCTTGGTTGCGACCCAATTAGCGACCCCCTCCTTAAATATCATGCAGGTAGCAAGCAGTGATGTTCTTTAAGAAAAACACACTCAAGGCAAGGTCACAGTCTGATAATATTCCTTTTTTAAACACATCTTACATACAAAGAACACACCACCTGCCACAAGCATAGTAGCATAGGCCAGGTGCACGACAAAGAGAATGTTCATTTATACAACACTGCAGGTAAGCAAGATAAAGCATTTACAAAATACACACATGAAGACAAGAATTACATACATCAGGTATCACATTAAGACTTATTGGAATCAGTATTGCTGTCATTGTGTCTGTTATGTGCTGAGGCCCATATATGTTAAATTTTCGTTCTCTCTAATAAAGTAATTACATATGTAGAGTTTCAAGTTGTTGAAAATTTTGTCATCTTCTCTTTGGAGAATTACCTGTGACGAAGAAATGCACACAAATTTGTATTGTCCAATAATATATATTGTCTAATATCTCAGCCAAAAAGAATTTATAGATTGTTTTTGGTCATATCTTATTTCCAAACCAGGCATGTTGTAACAAAAAAAAAAAAAAAACACTAAAATCTTATTTCTTGTCATAATTACTTCCGAGAATTATAAAGGCGCAAAATTAATTTAAAAGATAAATAAACAACAGGATAAAAGCTACCAGAGGACGAGAATTCGATTAATAAGCATATTTTATTTCTATAGCGATAGTATCTATGAAATATCCGCAAGCACTTTACATTGGGAATAGAAAATATAACATAAAATAAAAATCTAATTGTCAAATTAGCAAATCTATCATTATCTTCAATGTGGTTGTTAAAGGCCAATGGCCGTAGAACTTATTGTATGGTGGCCTCATTGGTGAGGCCATGTATAAAGAAGGCCTTATAGATGGACTTTGTTTTAATTTTTCTGAGCTCTTAATATGATAGAAGTCGTCTTATTGGTTATATTTTGGTGTATATCCAGGTGTAGTGTTATACAGTGGAACCCTTCTTTGAGACCACCATTAAGGCCATCTCACCATTAAGACCACCTCACCATTAAGGCCACCTCACCATTAAGGCCACCTCACCATTAAGACTGCCTCACCATTAAGGCCACCTCACCATTGAGACCACCTCACCATTAAGGCCACCTCACCATTAAGACCACCTCACCATTAAGACCACCTCACCATTAAGGCCACCTCACCATTAAGACCACCTCACCATTAAGGCCACCTCACCATTAAGACCACCTCACCATTAAGGCCATCTCACCATTTAAGGACAACTCACCATTAAGGCCAACTCACCATTAAGGACAACTCACCATTAAGGCCACCTCACCACCCTTTTTTGGGCACCAGATTATATTCATTCCATACCTCAATATTATGGCCATCTCACCATTAATACCAGTAATATTTGCACCAGTTGTTGCCTAATTGTCATGTGTGACGATATTCAAACTCATTGCAGTTACACTGAACATAATTATGCAAATTTAAGAATTATACTTTTGTTTGACTTTTAATGAGTAAATGATATTCACTAATAACTCACATTACCATTAGTCATATTCATGTCAATTAAATGCATATTTCAAATGACAGTTAACTTGGTGGTCACACCGGTGCATTATGTGCAATTAATTTTATGGCTGTTGACTAACAACTAATTTATGCATGTAATCAAAGCATGTAGCTGATAGAGAAAGTGTTCTAGTTTTACAT
Organism: Alitta virens; assembly: GCA_932294295.1. Classification (NCBI taxonomy): domain Eukaryota; kingdom Metazoa; phylum Annelida; class Polychaeta; order Phyllodocida; family Nereididae; genus Alitta; species Alitta virens. The sequence continues at coordinate 18,689,681 of OW028581.1, forward strand.
ACATGTAGGCATGTGTGCTTGTCAACTACTTGACAGGCTGATTTTATCTCAGCTATCTTCCAAACAGCTGTTTTCAGTCTTAACTGAGGAATTTTATTACATGTTTATGGTATATTTTCTTTCTTTCAGATATGCCATAATCAACAAAGGATATAAGAAAATGAACATAGTTATCTTTAAGCAGTCTAAATTGGTCATCAAAATAATATCATAAAGGTCATCTCAGTGGTTGGACTTCGTTTATTTCTGGTTTGATCCTCTGATCAACGAACATGGGGAATGTGAACAAAGCAGCCAGTGTCAGAGAGACAAGGAAAAAGGTCAGTGCATTCAAAACATTTATTAGTTTATACTAACTTGCATGTAGAATCAAATGTTTGGAAGGCTCTGCAATAATTGTACACGTTGCCATGTCCTTTTCTGATGTCATGATTTTTTAATTATCTGGTGTTATGATATTATTGTCACTGTTTACAATTTAATGGATCATTTAAGCATTCAGCAGGGACAAATGATGATGCAATGTGGATTTTGAATGGAACGTGATGCAGTTCTCTTTCTCAGGCCATCAATATATATGGGAAATATACAAATACACCCACCCAATAGCTTGTTTCCGTAGTCTGTAGTGACTGTAGAGACCTGCGCGGGCATCAAAATTCTGCCCACTCCTGTCCCGCGTCATGCCCGCGGGCATTTTTGCCCACAAGATCCGAGCCCGCTAGTGCCCGCACTCATGAAACTCCATTTTTTTTATTATAAATTTATAATTTCCACACCATGAATCTGTACCCTAGATAAGGTCATCAAAGCTCTGGAAAGGACGAACAGTCATCCCAAAGTAGGGCTATAGGTTATCAATTATTTTTCAGCTAGGTTTAGAGTAAGCCTCCATAACCTCAGGATATAGACATGAAACCCAAAAATTACCCTTAGAAATTAGAATATGTGAAAAAGGTACCAGGAATGTACTCCCACACATTGAGAAAAATACCTTTTAAATATCTCTTTACTTGTGTATTTGTCTATGTATCAATGTTTGAAATGTGTGTCTCTTTGTGTAAATAAATGTATTTGTGAAAATATTTATTTATGTGTTTGTGTATATGGATTTGGTAAATAAACTCTCTCTCTGTCTCTCTCTGTCGGTCGGTTTCTCTGTATCTCTGTCTGTCTGTATGTCTCTCTCTGTCTCTGTCTCTCTCTGCTTAATACCCCATTATGCTTTAATGTATCATGTACCATTTTCTTTTGCTAATTAGGACCAGTAATCAATAAGTTAAAGAAACAATTTTGTTCGAAATTTTTCTAATTATAATGCAGTGATGTGTAGTTGTTGTAGGCTATTTTATTTTATTAATTTTTTCATTATGCATGACGAATGTTTCTCACCATAATGCAAAAACGTCAATAAAATACTATATAATAAAAAATTTATTGTCATATATAGCATTCTGTAGGCTACTGTCCACATCCGTCTGCTGTGGATTGGTGATAATCCAAACCGGTTCCTTTGCCTGATGTGATAAATGACCTGATGCTGATGCTCTAATTTATGTTAGTAAGGTTACAGTCAAAATATTGTCATTTTTCCATTCCAGGTGAAAATGATGTTGAGGGAACACCAGCGAACAATGATGGCGACAATGAGGGGAAGTTTACAAAGCCTCAACTCTTCACAGAGACAAAGCGTGCTCGATGTCAGCATCCGAAGCTATGGTAAATCTTATTTTTAATGGATGATATTTTTACTGTATATAAGTCGCACTCTGGGCTTCCAACCGCTGGGTCCCGGGTTCGATTCCCGGTCGAGCCTAAGTTGGATAGCTGTTTCATCCTTCATCTCATTGCCATGGTCTCTGCCTGTCCTAATTAGCCCAACTGGTGCAGACATGCAGGACGTAAAGCCCTAATCACACACACACACACACACTGTATATAAGTCTGTCGCAGTTACTAGATTACTTATTTGTTGCCCGTAATGTGACTACCATTCTAATTTACAGTCTGATTTGGTCCAGCATTGTATTTTTCTTGACCAGTCCCTGACATTTTTGTAAATTTTAATGATGATTTTTATCTATTAAATTATTTTACCTTCGCTCATCATATTTTCTGATGTTTCTTACAATTTAGACTTCAATATTACTATTACTACTTCTTGTATAAATTTACTTACCAACAAGTCTATCATACCCAATGGAAGACCTCGAAGGTCCTGGGCCTCCACGCGGGGAGGGTGGAAACACTTGGGGTGAAGACGCAAACAATTATTGATTTTTTTTACATGCTTCTGGTTTCTACTACCAACTATAGATAATCAATCTTACCCTAGAGAGCCTCTACATAGCCCACTCAGGTGCTGATGAGGCGTTAAACAATAACACTAACTAACTATACCCAATGGAAATATCTCTAGTGTATATTTTCTAATATTGGCTAATAAAGAACCTGATTCTAATTTACCTCACAAGTACAATTTGGCCTTCTGCAGAAAACTAAATAAAAACCAGGACAGCTTGTAAACACTGAAGTATGTATATATACACTTTACGTGTTTCATGAGTTCGAAGTTATAAAGCACTAAAACATGGTTGTTTTATGTGCTTAGAATTATTAATATATTAATTACCTCTTGATGTATCTCACCATAGAGTTGACCTTAAATGACATAAATTGACCCAATCGACCTTGAACTTCATCATAGCAGTTAATAGAATGTTGTTACTGCTTGTTCAATCAAACTGACTACACTTGAGTCAAAGCAGCCCACCACAACTGATCAAGTGACATAAGCAAGTGTGGGGTCAAAGCAAGCATTGTACTAGTGGGTGAAGGGCGGGGGCCTAGCTCAGAGGAAGCGCTCTGGGCTTCCAACCGCTGGGTCCCGGGTTTGATTCCCAGTCGAGCCTAAGTTGGATGGCTGTTTCATCCTTCATCTCATTGCCATGGTCTCTGCCTGTCCTAATTAGCCCAGCAGGTGCAGAAATACAGGACGTAAAGCCCTAATCACCCACCCACCCACTAGTGGGTGAGGAGGGGGGGGGCACGTAATAAATTAAAATATATAAAACTTGTAGTACACTCGGCGACAGTGGATTTCACCATGACACTGAGATTCGCCACTCCCCTTAAACATGAATATAAACATTGCAAGGTCTTGATTTGCTAGCAAACTAATTGTATACATCATTAACAGTGTTGTAAAATTGCAGCCGCCATCTTTAATGTGTTTATTGTAGTATTATGGGAGTGACGAATCTCAGTGTCGTGGCGAAATCCACTGTCGCCGAGTGTAAAACCATCTGGCCCCCATTTAGTTTTTAAGACCCTCCCTGGAATCAACAATTACTTGGGCAGACAACAGACTTGGGGATTAGCCAGTGCTTCTTGTACAGAATGACATCACATCAACACTTCCATAAATCTCATGTGTGAATTGTAGTCAGTTGTGGCGTGGGTGGGGGCCTAGCTCAGTGTTAGCGCGCTGGGCTTCCAACCACTGGGTCCCGGGTTCAATTCCTGTATGTTCCTATGTTGGATGGCTGTTTCATCCTTCGTCTCATTGCCATGGTCCCTACCTGTCCTAATTAGCCCTTCAGGTGCAGAAATACAGGACGTAAAGCCCTAATCCACCACCACCACCATCAGTTTGATTGAATTCTCTGTAACAGCCAAAGCATATGCTTGTTGTACCTTAGATATTAAATTAAAAAGTTAAAAACCAAATTAAAGGTATTTAGACTCATACAAGTATTGTTGTAACTGTATACAAAGAAAATGCAGTGAAGATCACCCGCCAATTCCACACTGGCCAGCTCTGCTAAAGGTCACACGTTGGATTCCCAGCCTAGGCAGTCTTCATGAGCTACATCCCAATTTGATGTCAATCGCATGAGACATTAAATTGGAGGTGCATTGTACTGAGTTCCTATGCTGAGGCGAGTAAATGACCCACCCATGGGTATATTTGTAACATGGTGTGGACTCCAAGCCTTATTATCTGATCATGGCAGCTGGTTGTATACACATGCTAAGCGTCAAACCAGTAGCGTTGTGACCTTGACATTGACATCATGCAGTTGTTAACTGCAATCTAAAGCCACAATATATAATTTCTTGACACTTTGCAGAGGATGAGCATTCGGCATTTGTAACAGCAGCCCAGATGGGATGCATAGAGATGCTGGCGATGCTGCTGAACATTGGAGTTCCTGTAGACACCACTGATATGGGAGGATGGACAGCTCTGCATGCTGCATGTGATGCTGGCCACTTGCAGGTAAGCTTACACCAGATTCTGGCCAAATTTGTGTCTCACATTTAGAAGAGGTATCTATAAGTCTACTATTCTTTAATGGCTATTGCATAGTCTGCAAACTGGTAGGGCTTGGGATTCGAGTCCTCATCTATATTGGCAAAATATGCATATATAATCCGTAGGGAGTTGAAAAAATCATGTCTTACTGGTCCTGCACCTGGTTCAGTGCAATATCAGTTCAGCTTCAGCCAAATGCAAGGAAGCATATTTCAGTTCATTTTGCATGTGCTCTTGCAACGTCATCATTGTTTTGAATTCTTGGTCATCCTTGTGCAGCGGGTCTTTGCAGTTTCATTTCTTGTTCTTAAATTTACCTTAAAAATCATGTGTGCAAGGGAAACTGTGAAGTCACCTGAATGCTCTGTTAACCTGTGCAATGAATAATTTTATTTAGAGGCAATTCATTTGATATTCACATAAAACTGAACACAAGATTCTCATTCAATGATCATTTCCTTCCAAAGGCAGTTGAACTTCTTCTCAATCACAACGCTCCTCACCAAGTTCGTACGGAACACAGGTCCACTCCTCTTCATGCCGCCAGCGCAAGAGGTCACCATGATATCGTCTCGCTTTTGATTTCGAAAGGCGCAGATGTGAATGCTTCCAATGACAATGGGGCTACTCCCTTGTTTGATGCAGTGGAAGGTGGACATTTAGCTGCAAGTAACATTTCATCAGTTTATTATAATGGCCTCACCTGACACTTTATTACGGCTCTTCACTATTAAGGCAGTAACTATTACATATTTAAAACAAGATTGTTGTCATTGGCTGCGCTGATGACAAAATCTAGTAATAAACAGTTTGGCAGCATGAAAATCAGTATGCCCTTAACAACAACAAATGCTGCAACAAATTCTTCCAGTTTGGTTTGTTACATGCCACAGTTACTGACTTTCAGCACCAATCAATTTTCAGGTTACAGAACTACTGTTGCAACACAACGCAAACATCCATCACAAAAAAGATGGCGGCTGGAGTGCTCTACACAAGGCATGTGAGATAGGTCGAAAGGATATTGTGATGTCTCTGATCTCTCATGGGGCAGATGTAAATGTTAGTCAGATGGATGGTATAACGTGTCTCTACAGCGCTGCTCATTTCGGCCATGTTGATGTCGTCGAGGCACTTCTCGATCAAAAGGCAGACGTCAATGGTCACAATAATGATGGAGTAACACCACTGCATCTAGCCGCTGCAGATGGCAGTGTTGCTGTCATTCATCTTTTAATGATGCGTAAGTGGTTTAAGTACACCTTAGAACTTAATTGTTTCTGTTCAGCAGTGTTCGAAATAAGTAGGTCTGTCATTTCTGATCGGGAATTTTTTTAAGTGGGACTGGGAGATTTAAGGGTCTGATTTTATAGTAATATAAAAGGGGGTGGGAGCCTAGCTCAGTGGTAGCGTGCTGGGCTTCCAACCACTGGGTTCCGGGTTTAATTCCCGGTCGAGCCTATGTTGGATGGCTGTTTCATCCTTCGTCTCATTGCCATGGTCCCTTCCTGTCCTAATTAGCCCATCAGGTGCAGAAATACAGGAAAATAGGAAAGCCCACCACCACCTTTTATGGCCCCAGTCCGAATACTGCTGTTCTGCGCTATCATTCAGAATATGTACACTGTGTATGGAGTATTTTGTGTAGTGATGGTAACCAATTTACCACTAGGTTCAGGTATTGTAATTCTTCAACTACTTTTGGAAGAGAACTACAGTTTCATTGACTCAATTATTTCTTGTTACCAGATGGAGCAAATGTCAAACAAACTACAGTAGAAGGAGACACTCCACTGATGGCTGCAGTCAACTGCGAGCAAGATGAAGCCATATTGGAACTTATTAAATACGGATCTTCGGTGAACACGGTCAATGAAGAGATTGGTTGGGCTCCTCTTCATCTTGCGGCTAGTATTGGAAGTGAAACCCTGGCAAAATTACTTCTCGACCAGGGGGCAGATATCAATCTTTTGGTCACAACTGGTGCTGGTGCACCTTTGCATGTGGCCGCAGGATCAGGGTCGGATAATATCGTGAGATTGTTACTGGAAAAAGGCGTCACAATCGACTTGAGGGATGACTGTGGTTGTTCGGCTTTGCATTATGCAGCACAACATGGTCACGTCTACGTAGTTGAGACACTGCTTAATGCAGGTGCTGACATCAACTTGCAACAAAATGAAGGGGCCACCAGCCTTTACTTGGCAACTTACTTTGGCCAAGCTGATGTTGTTGAAACTCTTATCAATTTTGGAGCCAATATTGAAATGCCGGACATGTCTGGCTGGACGCCTTTGGATGTTGCTCGACAAACGAATAACTGGTACTTGGAACGTCTACTGGAAGACACCGGCCAGTCTATTACTTTTATCTGAGATCTTCTGACCTGAGTTTTATTTGACTGACACTAAAAGACCGTATTTAACTGGTGTGATGACTGAAAAAACGTTTCTATTGACTGGTGGTACCTGCATAAACTGATCTGAAAACTTCATGTTTCTTTATATTGGAAAAAAAAAAGGACTTTGGTCACTCAAGTGATGTACAGTTAGTTTCATAAATACATATGTATATCGATTTTAGACAGCTGTAGCAACCTATTTCTGGCTGTAGCTATAACTGGCTAAAGCCAGCCACTTCTGTCTACTCCTAGCTTATAGTCGGCTTTCACCTACTACCATTGAAAAAATATAAACTTTGGTAAATGTCACAAATTTAATAAACATATATATCATAAATATGTGTGTGCAATAGAGATGCATCTTTTCAACAAAAACAAAAAAAGACATACGTGTAACTCTCAACTTAAGCACCAACTGATGCTGCATGTACTTTTAGATCTGGCTTTGAGTAGCCAGCTATAGCCAAACAGTTCCATTTAGTGGCAGGTAGCATCATATAGCAGAAGTTGTCTGGCTTTGTCTAGGTTCAATTTGACAGGCATTTTTTTTATTGGCACTAACCAGCTGAAGTGCTTTGTGATAAATTCGATGTCATTAAAAAGACTGTTTTGTACGTTAATGATTTTCTTATCACTATTATTTGTATTATTTTCTCTGCATATTTTCAGTGTTATACTCTCCAACTTGTAATCTCATGCCTAGATCTTGATATAAATTTGTAATAAAAATAACAAAGATTTGGTAAGCTAGGTTGTGTCTGATACTCCTGTTTGTCAATTATCGGACTTTATCAAAGACACAACCAGGGGCGTCGATTTCTCTTGACGGTTGGGGGGGATACTTTGTCTGTCCCAATGTGACTTTCCTTCGCTCGTAAAAGTATTAGCAGTTAATGCGCGGACACTGACCAAGATTTAAATTAATGGTGGATCATTTATACCAAACTTATAAACTTGTACTGATATTGGTATTAAGTGTGAAGCTGTTTAACAAAGCACAAATGTTCCAAAACAAAAATGTGAAAAAGGGTAATTTTCATTGTGAATTTCAGGGGGGGGGGGATGATTGCATTGATCATCCCCCTCCCTTTCTCAGAAAGTGGGCGGTATATATCCCCCACATCCCCCCCTGAATTGACGCCCCTGGACACAACGATTCACTGATCATATCAATAAAAGGAGGCACCCGCTGTCTGGGACCATAAGATTCAAAATAAATTTCCACCTGCTTTTCGGTCATATTTTGCCACAAATAACATCAACTTCCAAGCTGATCAGAACACTTGTGGAGAAAAAAAAACTTCCAAGTTTGTTTTATTCTCCATTGTAATTTCTGCTGCTTCTTTGTGACCATAACAAATGGCCATAATGATGACAAAATGGCAAAAAATATCATGGCATAGATAGGAATTTGACGTTAATTTGTACTTTTTGGTTATATTTATATTTTGTGCGATGACGACTCCATGACATGTATGTAAAAAAAAAAAAAAAAAAAGAAAACAAAACAAACAAACAAGTGGACATTTATTTTAGATTATGCTGTAGTGATAACTCATTCATCATTGACAGCGAGTGTGAACACCCCCAGCCCTGAAAGTTTCTTTAATGATCCACAACAAAGAACCAACAATTTCATTACAACCAATTTCATAGATATATTGGTTGAAGGTTGTCTTACCAAAGGGAGTCCTGGATTCACATGACGTCCTGTGGCTTTTAGTCTGTGAGATCTGTCATTTCACTCATTATGTAATTGTACTGGTAGTTACAGAGAACTTTTAAAATTCCTAATTTGAACTGTTATCCTATTTTGTATTTAACAACATATTTTATAAGGGTGAATCACTCAGTAAATGTACCGCTAAAAACGATACAGAATGTGCACGAAACTAGATAGTCTATGTAAAGAACAGATATAAAATATACAAGTAGTAAAGTATAGTTAATGATCTACCAGTTCCTTGAAACTGTCATGGCTACTCACTGTGTATACTCCTTTTTGTTTAAAACTGAAACTGAATATCAGTTATTTCTTCGGTATAATTTGGTGAAAGGTTCCAATTATTTGCACCTGAATAAATAAACTTCTTTTGGCAATGTCATTTTTAGGAGAAAAAAAAAAGGTTTGGGGCGGGGGCCTAGCTCAGAGGTAGCGCTCAAGGCTTCCAACTGCTGGGTCCTGGGTTCGATTCCCGGTCGAGCCTTAGTTGGATGGCTGTTTCCTCCTTCGTCTCATTGCCATGGTCTCTGCCTGTCCTAATTAGCCCAACTGGTGCAGAAATACAGGACGTAAAGCCCTAATCACACACACACACACACACACTTTAAGGAAAAGGAATGTACATTTATGTAATGGCTTCTGGTGTTAACATTTCTAATTTCGACATCAATAATAATATATCATCCATGTTGGCAGTAAATTTGTTATAGTAACATAATCTTTGTTCTCATTTCGTCAAGTGTTTAACAGTTCCCAACTGCACTCTATGCAAGACCTGTGACAGAAATCTCATAGAGTTTGGTGTCGTCTTCAGTGCTAAAAAAAATACATAAAAATGTACCTAACATGAACGATGATGTTACAGAGAAACTGACAGTGGCCACTATTATCATTTTCCATCAGAACACAAACTTCACTAGTGAAGTGCTCATGTTGACAATTTGAGGAGCACGCCACAGTTTGTTAACTGTAAATATTATTGTCTTGGTTTTAAGATTACCTATTTGTAGGGAAATACAAGTTGTCACATCTTGGTCAGATACAAGTTTTGTTCTGAATGCACTGTAGCCTATTCCTTCAATCCATCCAGTGAGGAAATAGATGATGAAAACTTGCTACAGTGAACAGTGAAAGAGTCACAAAAGAAGGAAGCTTAAACTTAGTACACAATGAGTAAATTATCAATGAGTTACATCAGAAGGAAACTTTCAATAAGTTACGTAAGAAGGAAAGCTATGATCGAGTCACAAAAGAAGGAAACTTAACTAATCTTATAAGAGTTGCAAAACGAGTAAACTATCAAGGAGATTTTATTGAGAAAGAAATTTTCGATTGTTACATGAGAAGGAAACTTCCAAGGAGTTACTGAAGAAGGAAAGAGTTACAAAGAGGTAAACTTTCACTTAATGAGCTACAGAAGGAAATTTTCATTGAGTTGCAAAAACATTTAACTTTTAACTACATTTGCGAGTTACAAAAAGAGTAAAGCCTATTTGGCTTAACCAACTCTTTAATTTATCGGTCTGGTGCTGCTGTTTAATTAATATATTTCTTATTGGATGTGTCATGCCATTGCCTGCAATATTGGTTTTATACCAAAACCTATATTTAGCTGTTGGATATAATATAATTTTTACAATTACCTGTTTTACCGGTTTTTTCCCCGCCCACCTAGTATTGTGCAGTAAGATCCACACATGTTGACAAGGTGTGCTGGAGCATTCTTGTATATCTGCAGAATGTAATTGTGTGTGCTAATTGAATATAAACTGCTGCACAGCAAACCCCAATTTGTTTCATTTGATCATATCAGTTAACTTTTATAACTGTCTGACTCAGCTCAGATAGAATACATAATTTTTATAAACTTTGTAATCAATATCTTTAAATGCATTTTCTTACTAATTTAATTGGTTTTGAGATAAACAATACAAACCTTAAGACTAGCCAATATTTTTCGGCCAATATAAAGCTAATGGTACCAATAAATGAAAAACTGTAGTGTGAAATGTCAAGAAGAAGAAGAAGACGATAATGATGAAAAAGAAGAAGCAAAGACAAAGAAGCGAAAAAGAAGAATATTAAAAGGACTTGGTCCTACCAGTTTCACAAGTGACTCCAGTCCATCCTGCATCACAGGTGCAAACAAATGAATTTTATGTTGTGTGACATGATGCACCATTATTGCAAGGATCACTGTTGCACTCATGGTTTGCTGTAGAAAAAAGAAAGCGAAAGCATTGACCATCTTCCCTCCTTAGAGACGACACACGCCCGTGTGTGCTTTTACTTTACTGTTGCCATGATTAAATATTAAATCAATGATAATTGTTGCAATTGTATAGGCCTATCAACTGGTATAAAAATGTAGAAATTGATTAAAGTAATAATTTAACTAACTTTTTACGCAGAACATCAATGCCAACCGAACGTAAATACAATGATTGTGCTTAACGAATTGATTAATTTTATGGTACAAATATTCCAAAGACAACTCAGATTTGTTGTACCTACTAGACTTAATTGTTCAATAGCATGTAATATATTTTACAAAAATTTGAGTACCAGTGCATCATAACTTGCATTATAATTTACATCGATTTATCATACATGAAGCTTGCAACTTAGTAGATTGCAGTTCGTTTATTTATTATTTACGGCATTTGCATGGACAGTACTGTCAATAACTTGGTAAAAGGAGAAAAATGGACCTACACCAGAGCGAGGACTTTCACACGATGATGTCACAAGATTTAATTACTCTCCAGTGGAGGAGGCATGATTAGGTCAAACCAAAGAAATTATAGCGTCAAGAACCATCATGCTGATTGACCTACACAAAGAAGACCAAGAACACGCACATGTTTCGTAAGTATGACGCGCTTTGCCTACAGGGAAAAGGAGGCGCATTGTTAACCAAGCTGATTACGTCATGAACAGAAAACAATCGGCGACTATTGAGTGACATCCAGAGCTCTGACTGATTATGACGTCGTATGCCATGATACGGACATAATAGCGTTCCAGATTTTGGTGACGTTAAGTCAATGTCAATTGCATTTATCTGGGACCTGTTGCTACTGCTGAAAGACTGCATTCCAATATCCAAATAGTCAAAATATCCCCCAAAATAGTGTCTGAGCGAAAAAATAAGAAATAGATCCTATCAAATAATCCAAAATCGACTCGCCGGATAATTTTAGTTAATACTGTCCCATGAGAGGTCGCTGCAATACGGGCCTTAAACAGCATGATACCAGTTGCGGAATGGCGGATTTTAAGCCAGAATAGTGATTTGAATGATTTCAATGGTTTAGTGTGCTTTGTTGATTCTGTGTGAAATGCATGAATTCAAAATCATTGCTATGTTTTCATTAATTACAAAATTTAACAGAAATTGTGCTGTTTAATGATTATTGCAATAATATTTTGATTTTAATGTACAGTATGTGCATTTTTATTGTGTGTACCTCCTTTTTAATTATTAATCAAAATAAATGTAGGAACATGGATACAAACAATCCATGTACAGTGTAATAGTTAACTACATGTATACCTTAATATGAGTTTTAATGAGTGTAAAGATGGGAGTAATCGCTAATAATGATGATGATGAAAGTGGAATTATGGCTTAATATAAATTATTAATATGTTAATGCCAAAGTATGATGCCGAAGGCCACTATGTCGCTGAATGCAATGCAAATACATAAAATATATAATTATATTTGATATCAATGCATTAAAAGCAAATTTATAGCATTAAATGAAAGGCAGAACGTCATAGAATTCATTTCTGAAGAGAAACGGTATCCATTTGCTCTCGAAACTGCAAAATTTGCCGTAGGTACCATTTGACAGCTGACCTTATGAAAGCGAACGTTCGCTGACCACAATGACCGGAGCGCATAACTTCATGAAAAGTTGATCAAATTTCTCAGAAAGGTATTCTATGACTTTCTGGCTTTTATTTAATCATTAAATAAAAGCCAGAAAGTCATAGAATACCTTTCTGAACAAATACGGTATCCAGTCCCTTTGAAAACGGCAAAATTTGCAGTGTTATGCGGCAATTTGCATGGCCATTTCGTTCTGTTGTAGCAGTGACCTATATAGCAGTCTAGACACGTCACTGCGCATGCACTAATATTTAATTCAGTGAGGAAGAGGCCCCTGGCGGGTTTTCAAAATTGAACGACCAATAAAAGGTATAAGACACTGCAAGAATTCCCCATCTGGGGCCTCTTGCCCGAACATGCACGAAGCTGTACAACGCACTTCGGTCATTTCCGTCGGAGTTCGCCATCTTGTGACCGGATACAGCCGAGGGACACGTGGAGGCAACAAACAACGATTTAAAGAAATGTTACACTGCGTGCCAATAATAACTAGTACCTAGATAAATAATGTCATAAAAAACACATGTTACCAAATCTCGTAACCAACGTTAGGAAAACTTTGTTTGTATACAATTGTGCATGGTGAGATTTAAATTCCAGAAAAGGCTCAGTCAAAATTATCGTGCTGGCGCTGCCACCTGTCGCTGGTTTTGTAGTGAGTGCTGCCACCTAGCTCCTGCAACTTTGAACATACAGCCTATGGCCTCTGGCCTTCGGCTATTATAAAACTAGATTAAAATGGCATGATTGACAGTAATTATAATCAAATACTTCATGTCTTTAATTGGCATGTTCATCATCATTTTCATCATTGTGGTGTAATTAATTTTTATGTTTTTTTTATTTCTACATACATTTATAAATTTTATTTAAATTTTTTTAAATTATCTGATTAATTTATTTAATTCTAACATTTTGTAAAAAAAATTTAGAATCAGTTATATACCCAAACTATATAATAACTGATTTTGTAAAATACGGAGTTGCAATTTAACAATATTTTCCAATCGATGAAGCAGATGAGAAATGGGTGATATATATTGATACTTGAAATTTGGAGACAGGAAACCAGTAAACAGAGTGGTAATTATTTTTTATTGCCCTTGTCTAATTAAATATGTGTAACTGCTATATCTAACAGATAAATAAATCCAGAAACATTTATTTCTGTCTCATGAAACATTCCTCTGATCTTAGCACTTTCTGGTATTAATAATATAAATATTTTCCTATAAATGTCTACTAGGAAGTTTCAAAGTCACTGTAAACAGAGTTGTAAAAAACCATACATGGCCAGTGTTTTCAATAATATCAGATTTGTTTGCATATATATTTTATTATTATTGAAGAAAAAAAATGATTTGAGAGCTCTATATGGATTTTGTAGATAACAATGAAAATTTCAGTTCACAAAGGTAGGGGTGCGGACTTTCAAATTTTATTAAAGGCATATAACCTGAAATTAGAAATTCTCTTCTTGAGAGATGTCAACGTTGTTTTCTTATCATAAAACACATAATTTATACTACATGTGAGTGAAAACAGCTGAAAATCTAATAATTATTTACGAAGATATGACATTTTGAAATCAGTGGACAGAACTTTCCAGTTTGGGGTCCTTTTATATATATTAGCATCGGTCGGGACGGTCTGCAAGGTCCGCAATTTACTGAACGTACTCGGCATAGCTTTCTGGGAAAAGCCAGGGAGCGATATTAGAAGTATTCGCCGGTAAGCCCAAAAACCACAGATATATTCTTTATATAAGTCATAGGGGATTTCGGCGAGCCAGCCCAAAGGCTAGCTCATCGCCCAAAAACCTGCTTATCGGCCCAAAGGACACAGTATCCAGCCCAATATGCAATATCGGCAGATATTGGATATTGGCAGCAACACCTGTGATCTTAGATCAACTGGGGGCGTTAAAGAACTCCGGCGCGCAATGCATGCTGGGAAAAGGAAGTGCAGCGTTTACAATGTGAAGTTGAGGGAGTGGTGCTTGCACGATTCAGTTGATGAAAATCGATTAATGACAGGTGCTTTCTTCAGTAAACATTCTTTTAACAAAACCCAAAGAATTCTGTAATGTGTGTCTGAAATCATCTTTATTTGATCAATGCTGACGTTAATTTGAGGCTAGATCTTAAAAAATGGCATGTGTGGAAGGTATGATGATATGATGAGAAATCCAAGAAACAAGTCTTTGGTTTCTAAGTTTCAACATGACAATTCTCATAGGAATACTAGTTGGTTTCTGTATTTGTGAATTTCAGTTCTATATAGCCATTATTGGTTTTTCATTTAAGGTTATGATTACAGATAACATTATTTCAGGTGATTATTACAGATGACTTTATTATTTTTGGTAGTAGTTTTTTACCTAAGGAAATGATTACAGACAATGATTTAAAAAAATTTTGAAAACTGTAAAGGTATAGTGCTAGACCGAGTGTACAAAATCGGTGTGCTGCGTTAGCAGTTTCTTTAACGCAGCGCACTGACTGTGTACACTTGCTCTAGTATAGCCGGTCTGATTACTAAAATTATGAAAATTGTTAAAAGTATGAAAACAAGTACATATATTCATTTCTAAGATCTAACAGAAAAGAAGTTCGAGGGATGTTGACTATTTCTATCAGAGGGCTGACTAAATTAATTGATTGAAAACCTGTATTACATTTTTTGCATGATTTAAAACCACCATTTTATTCACTGAAATACATACACTTGTGCAATTGCAGAGGTGTGTAATTAAAGCACGTATGTTTTGTAACTACAATTAGCTATGTAAAAGCTGCAACAACAAGTAATTAACTTATGGCATTGTAAGACTTCTAGTGTACATTTCGCAGAGTTTGCAGTTAATTTGAGGTTGAAGAAAATAGATGACCACATATTTAACATGACCTATGTATGTACACAAGAACTGATAGTGCGTGGCTATATTTACATCACTATCGGCCATCATTATGCATACTTGCTGTTTGAATTTATCATCCAGAATAGAAATCATAAACTCATGTACATTGCTGAGAATGTTAGTTCCTCTTATGTCCACAATCATACGAGTGCGCCACAGTTGATCCACTGGTACCACTGCCATCTGGTGTTTTGTGTTGTTAACAAATGGAACGCAGGTTGTAACATCATTATCTGTGACCAATGTTGTTCTCTGAGCCATAGATTCCTTCATGTTGCTGAAGGAGCACATTGGTTCTGATGAAATTATTGCAGTCCCATAGACCTCTGAAAATTAATCTTAAGTATTATGACCAATAGGTGCCGATGATGTTCTGCATGAATAACTTTACTTACATCCGTAAAAATTAGTTTTGGATGTTAATATCTGTTTCTGTGTTTTATTATCCTTTCATTTCTCCCAATATATCTTTAGGAAGTTACCTAATTTGCAGTGTGAACCAGTCCAACCAAGACGACATTCACAGGCATATCCAGCAGTTTTATCAATGCAAGTTCCCTCATTCTGGCATGGCGAACTTACACATTCCTCAATATCTGAATTTAAAGTATTATAAAACACTTTTGAACAGACTAATTAGAATAATTGGCAAAAATAACCATCAAGTATGCTATTTAAGTGCCAAAAAAGAAAACAAGGCAGATCAATAATGAAAAATTGGCATATTTTATTCTTATGTATTCTCATGAGGTGATATACTGGGTAGACCTTGAATGAATATTCCCTGAAGGTATCACCTTTTTTGGTTTTCATTGGATTTGAATAGAAAATAAAATTAACTGAGAAAATACTTTAAATAAAAATAAAAATTTCATTCATTTTGTCATATATGGATAATACCCATCAGTCTCCTACCTAATACACAATCTTCCAGTGTACCCTTCATGACAAACACATGAGAAATTAGAAATGCGACACAGTCCAAAGCTTATATACCAAGTAAATTTTTGACAAAGGGATTAATCTAAAAAATAGACAAACTAATATGAAAATATGGGATTGTAGAGGATTACAGGCTGGTCCACAGAGTAAAAAGTAGAAGCAATGTACAGTAAAACCTAGAAAGAGGACTGTGACCCACTGCCTGTCTGTCTCAATCTTGCTTAATGGAGGCATTTAGCCCCTATTGAGTCAATACAGAGAAAGACTAACAGCATATGGGTAAAAAGTTGGCTGCAGTGCCCCTTTTTTAGTGGAAAAAGATCAGAAAATACCGGGCAAAAATGCTAAAATTCAATCAAACATTACGAACAAAGAAAGGACAACAAACAAAATCTGCTCCAGACCGACCAAACATTCCTGGCCTAAGAGCAGACGTGACATGACGTGAGGTGAGATGAAAGTAACTATGAGACCATGCTGCAAAACTGGAACTAGGGTACCAACTTAGGGGCATGCAAAGCATCAGTGTTTGGGTCTGGCCGCATATAAATTTTATATGCCTCAGATCTCCATCTACCGGATCGCTGGATGGTATGCCTGGGTAAAGCTGCCCTTGCAGCCTAAGTGGCTGCGCTGACCCGCAGTAGAAAGCTGCTGCGGATCTAACCCCGTTCTAGTTGCCAGTCACTTGATGATCATATTAAAAAGGAAATAATCCAAGCAATACGCCATTTGAAAATCGAAATAAGGGATCCTGCTGAGATCCAGGGTATCTCTTGAAATACATACTGCGCAAACTGGATGCTGAGAACAGCCAACACAGACCAGAAAACCATGAGGGTTAATCTTTGAAGACAAGATGGAATAAGTCAATTGAAAATTCAGATGAGTAAAGAAAGATATGTCATTGGTTGACTTGAACATTCATTTACATCTGAAACATTAGAGAAACTGCAATGGTATCCCATTTATGTACATGTAAATAATTAATATGTGATATTATCCTCTGATTGGCTGAAGGCTGATTTTGTCATATGGATGGTACCTATCAGGCTTATACCTAATACGCAATGGGTTTCCAGTCCACCGTTCACGACAAACACATAAGTATACTTGGCAATTTGATCTTTGCAGCTTCTGTGATTTTGGCATGAATTACAATAAATATGAATGCCATCTCAATCAAATATGTTAATAATTATACATTTGATAATATTAATGTGGCATGACAAAGAGTGCTCCATTGTAATACCGTAAGATTGTATTACCATGATATATTACCGCTAGATGGCATAATGGGCTGACAGGTGCTGCCACCTGTTGAAAGTTTGCATCTAATTTGTTTATCATAAAGAATATGTTTGCCGGGAAATTCCTTTAGAAATGCATGGTAATACAATGTCATGGTATGACAAAGTAGCACTCTATATCTCATCAATATCACATATTTTTCCTATCCACTCTTGATCACAACTGCACGAGTATGAGCCATCATGATTGTTGCAGCTCCTTCCATCTGATAATTTTCTGGAGAAAGCAATGGTAACGGAGTAAGTGTTACGGTTTTATCCCTTCTTTGTTAGGTAATGAATGTGAGTGGCTGTGGCAGCTTGTACATTTTGTTGACTGGAATCTTCAGAGGAACCACCTCAACCACTAAGAAGACTCATCTTTGTTAGCTTTACCTGTTTCACAATTGGTTCCAGTCCATCCATCTGAACATCTACATTTATAGGCGTCGTCATCTACTATGATGCATGTTGCATTATTTTGACAAGAATGAATGTCACAAGAATGAGAGGCTGGAACAAAAAGGATCAAGTACAATTTAGAATTTAGAATTTTTCTTTATGATTGTATATACATGTATATTAAAGTCTAAACGAACATGCCATGAATAAAAATTCCTATAACCAGACTGGTTTACAAAAAAATTTACAAATATAATCTGGTTAATTGTCAATGAGGGAAATCCCTTTAATGTCTTCATGATGCATGGTGAATGGCACTTGAAATTCAAATTAAAAAAGTAAGAAATCCTTACCATTTGCTGGAATAAACAGGAATGTACAAAGTATGATAGGAAAGATATACTTGTCCATGTCTGCAGTTGTTCCTCAACTCCTTGAATGAAGAGTCTCAACATTGCCATACAGCAAATTATGCAATTAGATTGATTCGGTAATGTCTCTCAATATAATTGTCTACTGTTGAATATTGTTGGAAGACCACATTGATTTCATAATGTGGCAATTTTGTAAAGTGACTGAAATGTTTGCTTGCGTGACTCAGTTGATGAAAATCTGTTAATAAGGGGTGCTTTTTTCAGTAAACTTTCTTTCAACAAAACTAAAAGAATTCTGTAATGTGTGTCTGAACTCATCTTTATTTGATCAATGCTGACGTTAATTTGAGGCTAGATCTTACGCAATGGCATATAGTATAGTTTAATTCTGGGCGCAGGTTTAATATGTATAAGGCATAATGAAAAATCCAAGAAACAAGTCTTCGGTTTCTAAGCATTTACAACATGGCAGCTCTCATTGGAAATACTAGTTTGTTTCTGTATTTAGAAATTTAAGTTCTAGATATTATTTTTCTTTTGATTTTTATTTTAGGTTATGATTACAGATAACTTTATTGGCTTTTGGTAGTAGTTCCATCCAGCTTTGCAGTAGCACATAAACCAGGGAAAACTAGATGTATCACTGCAAGTTCCACCATTTTTACATTTTTACATGGTTCGAATAGACATGGCAACACTGTATAAGAAAATATTAAAATAAAATGACGGTGAAATGTTTAGGTTTAATTCTCAACTTCGATGTTAATATTTTCATTCTGTTTGAATAGGTTAGTTTGAATAAAGTGTAAATGTTGGTAAGGATTCAGGAAGATAGTAGATTTGAAATTTGATGAAGATCGTGTAAATTTATGGACATATGCAAATATTTTCTATACCCGAGGTCAATAAACAATTCTTATATTATTAAGAAAGATTCAAACCTTTCACTGGTAAAAACAGGAGCGCAGCACCAAATACAATTGTCCAGTTCAGCTGCAGGTCCATCTTCCTCAGCTGTCTCCAGAACCAATTAGTGAATTTGGTTCTTACCAGACATATTTATTCGGATAAGGCTTTTTGGTGTTTTTTCATAGTAACAAGTTAGAATCAAGCAATATTTTTTAACAATTCATTGATGGTGACTGGAGGAAAGCCATTTGTCCACGGATCAATTTCATTTCTGAAATGTCACCACTGACATCAGTTCTGTTGTCCAATTAGATCTATAATTATATCACATTACCATGAAAAACACAATTATGTATTATGATAATTCAGAGCCTAGTTACTTCTATTAGGTTATTATTTGTTTTTTTACAAGTCGTTAGTTCCTGGCATTGATCTCTGCTAGACTAATAAGCACATCTCATCATGCTCATTACATAACACTATCTCATCCTGGGGGATATTTTTCAGTTGTATGATGAGTAAATTATACATGAAGGTAATATTGACGCATGAACATTTATAGCTAAGCAAATTAAAGAAATACAAAAAAGTCATGCTGGAAATTGGACAAATGCCACTCTTTCTAAACAGTAGGTGGAGAGAGTTGTTTTCCAAGCAAAATGTTATATTTTCCCATACAATGCATTTGAAAGAAAGTAGCTCATACCATTATATCAAACTTTTCATGTTCATCTCACATAGAGTCCAGGTAATATGTGGCTTATGAAAGTAAATAACTACTCTCACAACCTTGTAGGTCGAGTGGTTCTCAAGATATAGCCAAATTAGCTACAAAATTACCTGCATGAAAGACCAAAATCATATACTGGGGGTGAACTGGCATAAGGAGTTCTTCAATTTCTCTGATATTTCACAGTGTTTGTTTTGGACCCTATGGAGAACTTTTGGAAAGGTTTGGCTCAGATCGGACAACTTCATCGAAATTTGGTATGGCCTACTATGTATGTACAAGAGAACTGATAATGAATGGCTGTATTCACATACTTATTTGCTATCATTACACATACTCGCTGGTTGAATTTATCATCCAGGATGGCAATCTTAAACTCCTCTGATGTATGCAAGCAGAACTTGATAACCCGGGGCTCTTAGATGACATTGTATTCTGCTGGATTTCTGGACATGCTGGCATTGAAGGGAATGGAAAAGCAGACCTGGCAGCAAAAAGGGCTCTTACAAAAGAGATAACTGATTTTACTATCCCATACACTGATTTTAAAATGACTATAAAATCTTTTATCATGTCTTCCTGGCAAAGAAAATGGAATGAATGTAATTACAACAAGTTGCATTCAATCTTACCTTGCATTCAAAATAAAATACCTAGTAGGTTCAATACTCGCAAAGATCAAGGAATATATCACAGATGCCTCATAGGACATTTAAGACTTACACATTTACACCTTTTAGTCAATGAACCGGCACCGGCATGCCAGAGTTGTCAGTGCCCCCTTAACATCAAACATATTTTATTAGATTGCATCCATTTACAACACATTAGAAGACCTTTGTTTCAAGCTACTACCTTACAACATCTCTTTACAAGATATCCAACGCAGACAATTATTGATTTTTTACATGCTTCTGGTTTTTACCACCAAATATAGATAATTAATCTTAACCTAGACAGACTCTACATAGCCCACTCAGGTGCTGATGAGGCGTTAAACAATAACACACAAACACACGTGTGTACAACCATGAGTGAGAACCACAATTGGTTGACTGGAACTAGTGCCATCTGGTGTGGAAAGCAAGTTGTTATGTCATTATCTGTGACCAATTTTGTCCTCTAAGCCATACATTCCTTCATGTTGCTGAAGGAACACATTGGGGCTGCTGATGAAATCATTGCAGTTCCATGGGCTTCTGAAAGTACAAATCATTATCATCGCAGTAGTTGTATACTGTATGACAAAGTGTTAGATGAAGCTTGAAAATTAATGATTATAGTAAAAAAAATTGGACATCAACTTTACTAGCAACATCTGGATCTACCTTGAGATTTTTTCTAGCTTACATCTATTTGCAGGCCAATATATTTATTTATTTTTGAAATATTTATTTTAGAATTTATATTTAATGATAAAATTGACTAAGATTATATTATCATTGGAATGTGTTATATAAATATATCTAAACGTATTATGACATAAGACATCAAAGTGTAAGACAGAAATATATTCAAACCTCTTGCTGGTGAGAACAAGAGAGCAGCACCAAGTATTATTAATTCTTGGTTGGTTCTTCGCTAATATATGATTTCTGATTGCCTTTCATAATTTATGAGTACATTTTGCTAGGTTCTTTTCGTAATCATTGGAAGAGTTTTTTTTAGTATTAATTGATTGCAAACTTTCTTTTCTGATCAGACAACATTGATCCAGTAATTCAGTTGTATTTCAAGTTGACTTCAGAAATTGTGTAGGTGATTTTATTTGTGAATTGTGCAAACAAATGACAAATATTGAAATTCTTCATGGAATCAACTTTATTTAAAATGTCAACATTGACGTCAAATTCATATTCCAATTGCAATTGTAACTTTGACAAGTCTGAATAATATAACACATTGATTCAAAGCCTGTTCACTCTAAATGCCTTATTAACATGCCGTTATTCAATTAAAAGAAATCATTCGAATAATCCTTGGTACATTTTACTATATTAGTATGGATTTTACAAGAGTTCTTTATGCGTTACATGTCTGAAATTTTGTTCTGCACAGACAGCTGTGTCATGTTGGTCTCAAATTGGCTACAGCTACTGGCTACAGCTACTGGCTACAGCTACTGGCTACAGCTACTGGCTACAGCTACTGGCTACAGCTACTGGCTACAGCTACTGGCTACAGCTACTGGCTACAGCTACAGCTACTGGCTACAGCTACTGGCTACAGCTACTGGCTACAGCTACTGGGTGTGAACAAAATACAGTAAAATTTCAGACTACTGTACAATTTACAACAACCTGTTGTATGGTTTAATTACAGCAGTGTTCTCCTTGATGTAAAATTTACAGCAACTTGTTGGTTTGCTGAATTAAAGCATCATGTGATTAACTGTAAAATTTACAGCAAAGTGTTGCAATGCTAAAATACAGCAACATGTGATTAACTGTAAAATTTACAGCAACTTGTAATGCAAAATTACAGCAACATGATTTCTTGCTGTAAAATTTACAGCAAGTTACTGGCAACTCTGCTGCCAGCAAGTTGCTGTACATTTTACAGTAACAGTTTTACAGTGTAGGGATAATTCATGTGTTCTCCAACTATTACAAGAGAACATTCTCATCTATAATTGTAACTTCTCAGGGTTTTTTTTTGGTAGCATTGAGACATTGAAACATTGATTCAATGTTTCAATGTCTAAATGCTACTGGGTCTGAAGCTTAGTCAGCTTACATGACCAGCTGCCAGAGGCTGATGTAATGATGAGATGACAACCATGTTACAGATTTACCCAAAGGATAGGGCTTTTTCATTTGCTTCAGCTTATTCACTGAGTACAGAGCACCTTCATTTATTAACTTCTAATGCTGTCAACATCCACCTTGGATGGAGCTCATGAATAGTGCCCGGGCCGGGGATCGAACCCAGGACAATCAACACAGCTGGATATGGAATTGACAGACACCTTAACCATTAACCACCTAGATGATGAAAATGAGTTGGATTGACTGTCGGGTCTAGTTCAAACCTGGGTTTCTCCTCTGCTGTTGCCGCTGTCCACCCCACCCGAGCAATCTGTTGTTTGCTTTGAGGCTCTTGTTAACTATAGGACATGCTGGCTCACTATAAACGTCACAATATGAACAAGAGCCGACAGTGGATTGTAGTTAAGTAGAGTGTAAGGGGCAACTGTCGATCCTGCACTCTTGAAAAATAATTGTCTGTTCAGACGAAAAATTGTGTCGCTGGTATCCACTCAATAGTTTGTTTAAAATAAACCCAAAATATTATTTGTCCTTAGACAATGAGTGTTTAGTCAAACAATGATGTTGGTTGGCTTAGACAATTATTGTCTTATAACAAACAAACATAATGGCTGATTTTAAACAAATTAATGAGTGGACATTAATGAGTGTGCCTCAATCAAAAAAGATGGACAAAATGGGGGCATACAAACTGACTTTGACTTAAGATTGAGAGCCTAATGGGTTTAGTGTTACATTCGATTTTTTGATGCATTCACAAATGGTAACTTTTTCCTGAGAGCGTTTTTATGTAAACAGTGATGTTATTTTAAATACACGATGATAGCAAGATCCAAACTCTAGAAGTACTAATGACAAGGTGGTCTTAATAGTGAGGTGATTCATTTAATATCAACTATATGGAAGCAATTGCCACTAAGTTTAAATCAATGGTGCTTTCAAGATCTAAAAATAATACAAATTTTGTTGTTAAAAGCAACTGTTATCCCCGCATACAATCATGTAAGATTGTGAGAAGTTGCTTCATGTATCAAAGCTAGTTAAAAAAAACAGCAAAAAGATTGAACTGCATGAATGGATTATCAAAACTTTTAGACCATGATTGTCTACTGAGGACTTTTGATGCATTTATTAGATCAAGTTTTAGCTATGGCACTTTTGTAGAAATAAATACAAGAGAGAGCTTTAAGAATCACTTTTAAAGATAAATCCAATTACTCTCAATTGCTTACAAAATCGGGTAGAAATACTATGCATGATTATAGAACCAAGAATATTGCAGTGTGTGATTTTAAGTCATCAATAATCAATTAAAGCTGCAAAATTATTTTTATGTCATCAAAGAAATTAATTATTCTCTGTGGAATGTAAAATCTCTTAAAAGACCTAATCACCTATGGTAGAAATTCATTACGATATGAAGTGTTGTTATCTGGAAAAATCTGCCCAATGATCTTAAAAACATGTGACTAAAATTTAAACATGGTGTCAAAAGATTTAAAAACAGGGAATGTGACTGTACAACCTGTACCCAATGGGTATGTCAATTACATTAGGCTTAACATCAAATGTCAATGTCAGTCCTGTGTACTTTTCAAGTTTTTATTTTATTCGATGGCTTATGTTATCTGTTTTTAAACCTGATCAACTATTAATTAAGGTCCTGAACGGTTTGTATAAAATCAGCCATTATATTCTTTGTCATTAGACAATAATTGACTAAGCCAAACAACATCATTGTTTGATTAATATAATCATTGTCTAAGGACAAACAATATTTTGGGTTGATTTTTAACAAACTATTGAGTGGACAGTGGACACCAGCGACAAATTACAATTTTTTTTTCTGAAACAGACAATTATTTTTTGGAGTGTGTAACATTAATAGATTACCCTTTTTTAATAAAGCAATGACAATTTTTATATGCATTTGAAATGCAACATTATTGCTAGGCGAGATAGATGCATTATTGGCAATAATATCCTCCAGTTCTTGACTCCTGGTTAGTGTATATATGTACTTCAGGCTCTATATCACATTACCATTCAAGTATAACTATTTTCTTTTGTAATTTCTTATTGTAATTTGTATTTATGTGGCCTTATATGCCAAGATGGCATCTGGCTAGTATTGTATACTTTCTTGAACTTGAAGTAGCCACCACTGTAATAATTCTTGTGAAGTACACCTTAACCTTTTCATAGCATAATATAACTATAGGTATGGACTTCACATAATTTGGACTCAGTTTGGGGTTGAATTATGTGGATAGCAACAAATTTGACATAAGCGAATATGCTGCATAAGAAGTGAAGCTGAATGGTTACATTGCTATTCTCTTTATACATCTTTACACATGTATCCATCTTTAACTGGTCTCCCAATGTGTAAACCTGGATACCATAAATTGTATGCATGTCGTTTCCCCTGATTTCCACTGTTTGAGGAGAGCGCCACAGTTGGTCCACGGGAACTAATGCCATCTGGTGTTTAGTGTTGTTAACTACAAGTGGAACACAGGTTGTTAAGCTGTTATCTGTGATCAATGTTGTCCTCTGAGCCATAGATTCAGTCAGATTATTGAATGAGCAGTCAGGAAATGATTCAAATGTTGCAGCTCCTTTGACCTCTGAAAATTTTGTGTCGAAATAAATTCATTGTATGGTCGCGGTGAGAGCACAGCAACTTAGCGATTGTCATATTTAGCTACATATAGTGCTGACAGTTGTCTAAAATATTTCAATTACACCTGGCACTGGCTGTCAAAACAATTGCAAATTCGCTGTCCTCGTGAAATTTACTAATACAGATAGCATGTCAAACTGACCTGGGACTCCCATAGGTTTGATTTATGCCAGGATACTAATTTCTTCTTCTAGAGATAAAGATAAAATATCTCTGGAGAGAGTGTGGCAAAGCAACAGTGATATGTAAAGCCACTATCAAAAAGAACATGAAGTAAAATCCAAAGGCTGTGCAGAAGACAAGATGGTGGAAGCTGGAAGATGCGGACATACGTTCACCCGGGAAGTAACCCAGAACTAAGAAGTGAGAACAACAGCTCCTGGGCTCAGACAAGCGGTAAAATTAGAGTGATAGCAGAGACGGAGTAATTCAAAAGTAGATAAGGAGACATGGTGGTGGAGGTACCACAGAACAAGAAGGAGAAAAAGTAGCAGAGGGATCTGAGCTGGTTAGAAGCAAATGCTTAAGCGTATAAAGAGGCAAACAAGCTAGCTAAAAGAGCTGTGGCCAGGACAAGGGGAAATAGAATCCAAAGGGTGTGCAGAAGACAAGGTAGTTAAAGCTGGAAGATCCGGATATGAGAATACGTCAACCAGGAAGTAACACTGGAGCTGTGGCCAGGGCAAGGTGAGCAGCATATGAAGACCTGTATTCAGGTCTGGAATCAGCAGAAGAACAGAAGAGAGCTCTCTGGATTGCCAAGAAGAATCACAGGGACTCAGCAGATGTCTACCGAGCAAAGATAATCAGGGATTAAAATGGAGTGACCCTGGTGGGTGACGAGGAGATCAAGAACAGATGGGGAAGCTATTTCCAACGACTCATGAATGTAGAAAATGAGACGATGGAAAGAGAGATAACACCAAATGTAGAAATTGTATTTGAGGAAGTGTTACTCGAAGAAGTTTAGCAACCACTGAAGAGGATGAAAAAGGGAAAAGCTGTGGGCCCCGATGATATCCCTGCTAAAGATAGGATCCCTGGTAAAAATATACGATGTCAGATGAGTGGAGAAACAGTACCCTGATACCGGACTTTCAAGAAAGAAGGAGATATACAGAGGTGTGGAAACCATAGAGGAATCAAGTTGATGTCACACACATGGAAGATGCAGGAAAGAATTGTGGACAAGAGACTTGAGATGGGTAGCCACCATTTCAGATGGACAATTTGGATTTATGCCTGGTAGAAGTACGGCAGATGCTATCTTCGTTTTGAGGCAGGTAGTGGAGTGGTATCACAAAGGACAAGAAAATATTCACTGTTCATTCATTGACTTGGAGAAAGCCCATGACAGGGTAACTAGAAGTGAGATGTGGAACTGTTTGAGGCTAAAAGGCATGTCAGAGAAGTATGTAGTAGGGGGTTTGGTCAGAACAGCCACAAACCGAAACAGCCTCAGAAGAAAATGACCATGGATCCGTAAATGAGCCGCTTCTCTTTGCCATCATAATGGATTGCCTGAGTGAGGGAATTAGAAAAAAGGTGCCATGGAACATGATGTTTGCAGTTGATGTTAGGATTTGTACAAATAGGAAAGAAGAAGTAGAACTGGAGAATTGGAGGAAGGCACATGAGGACCGAAGCATGTGAGTGAGCCTAAAGAAAACAGAGTATTTGTGTACTGGTGGCATGGCAGAACCAGGGGATGTCAGGATTGCAGCAGGATGGAAGAACTGGAACAAGGTCACCGGAGTGTTGTGTTATGTGACAGGAGGGACTGTTTGAAAGTGAAAGGCAAGGTATACCAAGCAGTAGTAAGACCAGCTATGATGTATGGTATATGGAAACACTGGCACTCACAAAACAACTGGAGAGGAAGCTTGAAATGGCAGAGATGAAGATGTTAAGATGGTCCAGTCTTAAGGAGTGCACCTAGTGGACAGAGTGAGGAAGGAATTGGATTTGAAAAGCTTAAGTAGTCAGCGGGGGGGGGGGGGGGGAAGGAAGACTGAGGTGGTATGAAACCTAATGAAGGAGAGACGAGCCCCACATAGGAACGAGAGTAATTGGGCTGAGCATTGGCAGAAGAGGAAGGGGAAGACCAAAGAAAAGATGGAAGAACTGTATAGAGGAGGATATGAGGATGGCAGGTTTAGTAGCAGAGGATGCAGAGGACAGTAGTATTTGGAGGAAGAACCATACTGGCGACCCCACTTGCACTGGAAATAAAGCCAGATGAAAGAAGAAGTATCATATTTGATTCTACAACATGAAGCAGTATGCAGTAGAGATTGGGTTCTATTTACCTGTCTCACAATGTATGCCTGTCCACCCAAAGACACAAACACAAGAAAATGCAGCCAATTGATCAATACATGTCCCATCGTTTTGGCACGGTGAACTTGAACATTCTGTTATATCTGAGGACAAAAAGTGCAAAATTAAAATACCGATTATAACAACAAACGCACATTACTTTGGACTGATCATTAAACATGCATAACATCACATTTTATTGCCCTCCAGATGGATTTATAAAATGTCGATATTTCTTACCAATTAGTTTTCATTCAAGCAGTAATTACTGAAACGCACATATGTAATTATTGATTTACTGTGATAGTGTCACTCATGGGCATTGCAATAATTTGACAAGTTCTCTATAAAAAAATTAATTAACTCATTGATCGAATGCAGCTGTGTTACAAAACGAAGCAAGGCTGGTCATGCAGATGTCTAATTTGGATAGGAAGAATAACATATTTGGTAGAACTTGGTCCAATTGATTGAATGCCTGTGATCTCTGTCCTCGTGTTAGTTCTTTTACTATTTCTTTGGCAAACTCAAGGTATAAGATGACACATTCTTACCAGTTTCGCAAGTTATCCCTGTCCACCCAGCCACACAGGAGCATTGAAACTCTGTCACTGTGGTTGTGCAGGATGCCCCATTTGTACACGGAGAACTGTTGCAGTGGTTAACTGAATGGAAAAAATATAATGAAGCAGTTCTGTGCTCTGCATCTAATCTTAATCATTTAAAAAAATAATTCTATAATTGATAATATCCAGTTGATCAAGTATTTAGCTGACTTAGAGTAGACATGATGTCTAACAATTCATCACAGTTAGTAAAACTAATGACAGAAATCAACCATGCAATGTAATTTGATATTGATTGTGCTTATAAGATGGGTGTGATAAACCAAAATACATATTTCTTTTTATATCTCATTATTATTCTCTTTCTGGGCTTATGCTTTCATTTTATGGCATAAGAATTTTATTTTGGTTCCCTACATCCAGTTATCATGAAGTTCTCTGTCTGTATATTTTCCCAACAGATTTTTTTATTGTCTGTATTTAAAAAGGAAGAATAGACCATAATACACTTGCTTCCTTGACAGAATTTTATTGAGCTTACCACAATTGTACTCTCCCCACTGCCCATCAACGCAGATATGGTCAGCTGGACAGGGATTGGGGACCTTGGTACATCTCCCAGGAGTAGCTGAAATTGGGTAATTCATGCTTAAAATATTCCACAATAATTAGGCATGCTAAAATCAAATTAATATGAGCTATACTTTAAGGTGGGTAACTTTCTCGATCTTTACATCATCATTTCAGATATTATTTATATTTATTAATCTCATGACCAACTGAAACACTGTGTTGTCATGTTGTCATGTTACTGTAATGGATGGATGAATGGAGACACTTTGTTTTCACATTTCACTAATGTATTCACTATTCATACATCAATAATCAACTGTAAGTATGAGTGACATCTAAATATTGGAGAATTGACAGCATTGCACTCTCATAATGTGCAATAATCAGCCAATTTTTGACGCATTGTGTCAAAGTCACTTTTAGTGGCCAGTATTCATTCCTTTATCAGTTAACTGTGGTTTCACAGTAAGCTATCCAATTTAGGATTCAGAATCAGATTGTTTATTCCACTCGCATAAACAAAATAAGTTGATGTGAAGTAGTTTTTAATCATGATTTTTGTCTTACATACTTTTACTGTCATTTAACTAATATGTACACACAGGTTTCTTTTGTTTCAGCTGAATGGGGAGAAAAAGTAACACAGCCTACAGGGGGCGTGTGTGTGTGTGTGTGTGTGTGTGTGTGTGTGTGTGTGTGTGTGTGTGTGTGAGTAGGGCTTTACGTCCTGTATTTCTGCACCTAATGGGCTAATTAGGACAGGCAATGAGACGAAGGAGGAAACAGCCACCCAACTTAGGCTCGACCGGGAACGAACCCGGGACCCAGCGGTTGGAAGCCCAGAGCGCTACCTCTGAGCTAGGCTCCTGCCCTAGCCTACAGGGGGCACTTTGACTGTTGTACATAACATAGATTAATACAAATCATGCGCTCTAGTAATTAGGAGGCGCTAAGCATACTGGGGGAAATAGGCAGATTGTTTAAGGCCTGAATGACGTCACCAACAACGCTGACAATTGAGTGACAGATTTTAGTGTTTGTTGACCTTGTAAATATGGTAAATATTTAGCTCCACTCCCCCATTATGACAATCAAATCATGTGGAAATCAATCAAATCATGTGGAAATGACTTTTTGATGTATTGTACATGTGAAATTGGCATTTTTTTGGACTGGAAACTTCTGAATGAATTGTTTTATTATCCACCAGGAGCATAGAAGTTTGTGCCCACTACACCCAGAATTACCTGCTTGGAATTCTGGGGGGAGTAAGCGCAGCGTTTACAATGTAAAGTATAGGGAGTGTAACTTCTTGGTAATCTTCTTTGTACATAAAAAGATAATAAGATGATGTCACTACACCATTGTTGCATGGATGACATCACAATATAGATGACATCATCAAACAATACATATCTCAAAGATGATTACCAAGAAGCGCCACTCCCTATACTTCCCATTGTAAATGCTGCGCCCACTCGTCCCAGAATTTCCAGTAGGCCAGGAATTGTGGGAGTAGTAGGTGCAAAGTCCCAACGCCCCTTGTGGATAATAAAAAATTGAAATAGCTCTGTCCGGTCCATAGTTTCGTCAGTTTGACAATTAAAAATGTTAAAATATCATTTCAACACGATTTCCGTGTCCTAATGTGCAAAAGTAGCAAATTACCAATTTACAACGTCAACAAAAGCTGATCAATCTAAACATACGATCGATGTCCAATGAAGTCATAATATGCCAGTGTGATGTGACTGATGTCACTCAATAGTCGCCAATTGTTCTCTGTTCGTGATGTCAAACAACCCGCATACTCCCCCCAGCATGCCTAGCGCATCCTAATTACGAGAGTCCAGGACCTGTTTAATCTGTGCTTATCCGCTATCGTGTGAGTGACCTCTTGTGGTACTTTTTCTCCCCATTGTCTTGTACACTGTACAACACATTCAAACTTATTTTATTGGCTATGAACACACATGTCGTCATACTCTTGCATAACTAATGTCTGGAAACTAAACTCCAACAGAGATCGTCATGTGGATCCAGGACTTCTGCTGGTTAAGGCAGTCCCAAAGGCCATATAAGAATCCTGCATACATTCCCATGATGTCCTCTAAAACTGGTATTTAGTTTCCAAGTCTATGAAATCTTCCACACAAAACGTAGGCCTACTCAACTTCTCTCCACTGATAAAGCTGGTTGTTTTGCTTTCGTAACAACCTAATATAGGTGCAATTTAGCAATAAAAGCTTTGTGAATATAGTTAGTGTAATGGCAGTTAAAAATGACAGTAAAGGTGTCCTGAGGTATAAAGGAAAACACAAGTGAATATAGTTAGTGTAATGGCAGTTAAAAATGACAGTAAAGGTGTCCTGAGGTATAAAGGAAAACACAAGTCCTGGCTTAATAATCTGTTAAAAGCAGACCTACTAAGTTTCACTCATTCAGAGTGAGTCTCACTATTTGATTGCTGTCTCACTCCTGTAGACTTGAGTATTTTCTTCATATTTTAATGTGTACATCACTCCAAGAGAACCAGAATAAATCTTTAACAATTTATCGTAAACTGGTTGAAAAGGGCCAAAACTCCCTCTTTCACCACTCCAGAACTTGGCATCTCTGTAAAAGTAATAGGTAACTTACCAATTTCACAAATTTCAATGGCGTAATCTGTTGTGTAATTTGCAGTTTCCCAGGTTTTGTTCATTATGTAACAGTAGTTGTTTGAGGCTCTTCTCATCACGGATTTACACTGTGAGCCATATGATATACAAGCGCTTTTACAACTATCCATTGCCGAGATATAATACACGACAAGAGCAATGCCATGGTTTGCTCGGTAATTTTCACACCACCATTCACCTGAAAAGGAATTAAAGAAAAATATTCATCTACAGCAGTTTTAAAGCACCTAGGTGGCCTATTGGTAATACTGGGTTCACATCAGGTGTTTAATTTTGCTTGTTATTTATATATGAAAACTGGCTGTCATGCTAAGTTGTCAGTTTTGTCCTGGGTATAGTGAACAATGCATAGCAAGAGTTCCAAAGTTGACCAAAAGTATAAAAGACACAATTTTCACACTAAAAGGATACCGATCCATTTATTCACCAATCAGTGTGTGATATAAGGATTACTGTTACACAGTATTAGATTTGCTCATTCTTGTTTCACATTGCTAACCAAATGCATCAATTACAAAATTATAAGAAATTAAAGCAGGCAGTTTTACTCTAAGATTAGTCTGCCCTTAGGTTTTGTTTGTCAAGTTTGTTTGTCACCTGGATTTTTTGTTTTTTAGAAGAAGATAATATTTCTAAACCCACCTTTGACTGACAGAAAGAAAATAACTGTCCAAGTGATGATACGATATAAGAGACTTGTAGCCATTTTCCTTGATGTTGCAAACTTATCCAATTATAGGTACACCATTTTTCTTATGTGGCCTGACATTAAATCGACACTTAGGAATTTTAACCCCAGTAAGGCCAGTCACTAATCAATTAGGGCCTACATAATTGATAGACGTGATATGAAATTACTTCTGGGATTGATAGCATTAAATGCTAATTAATTCTTATTGGTCGATCCGAAGCATTTCGACCGTAAACGATGCCAATATAGATAAATGTCATCAGCTATTGAATATTGATTGGCCTTCTTAGTTAAGTAACAGCAAATATCCAAAGACTTGTTATTTATATTGTGGTGATATAGGCCTACACACTTAACCCTTGTAATATTTCATGGAACTTTACAGATGTCCTTATTCAATTAATCATGAATATATTGTGTGAGATTCTATTCTTGATATGAAATGGACATTTATGTGTTCACACCGAAGTCACACACATGAATAAGTCATAATTGCCATATTACACATGATTCCATAGACTTGGGCACTGAAAATGAAATGACGTCATGGGAATCAAGAACTTCCATTGGTTAGGCAATCCCTCAGCCAATGGGAGTCCTGGATTCACACGATGGCCTTGGGAGTTTTGTTTCCATGTCTATGAAAACTGATGTAAAACAGTAATCCAGCAAATGATCTCTTATAGGGTCTCTTGGATGTTTTAGGCTTATTCAGAAAAGAAACATGCACTTATGATATTTATAGATATTTGTAACCGTGTACATTGCACAGGTGCTGTCTTAAAATAAACAGGATATATAGGCCTATGCCATGGAGCAATTGTAGAAGAACTGCAATCACATGCATGTATACACATATGATCATGCATGTACACAACTGAAAAAGTTATCCACCCAACAACACAAAGAGATGTAAAATACGAAGCATGTGTGTCTTCCTTTGAAAGAGGTCTTGGTTGTTTGGAAATACATCACAAAAATATTGATCCTGAAGTGACAGAGGACCCAGAAACAGAAGTTCACCAAAGTGTGACAACTTCCCTGTGTCTCGGGGTGGGGGCCTAGCTCAGTGGTAGCGCGCTGGGCTTCCAACCACTGGGTCCCGGGTTCAATTCCCGGTCGAGCCTAAGTTGAATGGCCGTTTCAACTTTCATCTCATTGCCATGGCCCCTGCCTGTCCTAATTAGCCCATTAGGGGCAGAAATACAAGACATAAAAAGCCCTAATCCACCATCACCACCACTTCCCTGTGTCTCTAAGGTATTCGTTATCACTTAAGCTTTGCATAACACACCATAACAAACACAATTGGCAACATCATACGCTAAACATTACGCTATCATGTGAACGTAACCAAATGCTGTACGATGGCGGATGCATCATGGGGAAAAAAAACCAGAAATGCATATATAGAAAAAGAAAACGCAGCTTAGGTCATTGACATCAGTGTTTACATAACAGACTGATGGCGCCTGTGCAGATTTTGACCAAAAACACCATGGTCTGGTCAATGTTTAGAACATTCACGAAATGCATCCTTTTCAGAGTGTGGCTGGTTGTTTGGTTCAAAGTACTGCCATGGTCCCTGCCGCAGAAATACAGGACGTAAAACTAAAATATCACACACACACACACACACACACACACACACACGCATGCACACACCCACACACACATACACACATACACACACACACACACACACACACACACACACACACACACACACACACTTGGTTCAATGTACAAGGCCAGATTTGATCAAGACCTTTTTGTAAATTCTAAAGTTACAGTAAAATGCTTATATTGTGTCACCGTGATTATGATTGTGTCAAGCAGTGTTATAAAATTGATATTACCATGCCAAAAATGATACCTTATTTTTTTTGGCCAGCGTCAGTTGAAATATAATATATACAACTCCCATGTCTTCTGGCACTTAAGTAAACTTGGGCCTCTGCCCTCCGTCTGTTAGAAATCTATACAGGGTCTATAAATTTTTAATTTTCTGTTGCATATCTTTTACTGTTGAGTATAATTATGTTACATGAAAAACTAATACATAAAGTATCCATATAATTCTGCTGTGGGTATATCGCGATATCATATTATATTTGCATCGCAGACATTTGCTGAGGGTTTGCTGCATGCCCGTCTATGTTTCCTACACATTAGCAATGATATGTGACTCAGATAGACGATCGCTATCTCTCATGTGATGTAATAGTAGAAGTTAAAGTTCACATCAAGTAGGTTACAACAGTAGAGTAAAACTAGTAAACAGTGAGAAATTGAGTACATGGAGTTGTTGGAATGACACTTTCCTATTTCTTTTTAAAACGACATAATTCACATGGATATCTCATGATGGCAGTAGTACTCCAGACAAAATCTGATCATCTATGGCTTTCATTGGCCATATTATCATTCTTTGTAAGTATATATTATTATGTAATTTTTTAAAGGATCCATAATATTTTCATGCAGTGTTTATGCATGTATAATGTTTAAACTGGAATAGTAGTAATAATAATATAATGTTTATTGACAACTATTGAAACAATTAACAGAAAATTTTAAAGTATTGTGGCGTAGTTTAGATGCATAAAACATGTTCCAGTTAAAACTCTTCGGAGTTGTTCAACATTGACCTTCATTTGCAATTTATATGAAAACAAAGCTATTCAATTAATCAATCAATCAATCGGTCAGTCAGTCAACTCAATTAAGTATGTGCCCCTATGGCAATAGCATTAACTATATCATTTAAAACATGTATACAAATGGTCTTAGAGGGTCTCCTTGCCTCTTTTGAGACCACTTTCCCCATAAGGAAAATAAACACAATAACTTCAAAGTAAAGATGACACTGATATATCACTTTTTACTACACAATCGTATATATGCTCAATACATGTGCATGATTTACCTACAGCCCCACCTGACAGGTTTTTAGTAATTCAAGGTATTAGTAAAAAATATCTACGTGTAGTAGTAAGCCAAGGCTTATCAGGCTGGTTGCCTTTACAGAATCAGGTTTGAATTGTATCAAAATAATGAAGGTCAATATCCATTTATAACGCCCTCCAAAATATAAGACCATTTTTACAGCAAGCTCTAGAGGTCTTCTTTTGTTGTTGTGTTTGTAAGTACAGAAAGGTCACTGTTCAATGTGTGTAAGTAGTACAAATACAATGTATAACTGTATTCAAGTTCACCGATGTTTTTCAAGGAAAATGATCATTTTGTAATTGCACAAACATAACAAACTTCAAACATATTTCCTCTATATGTCATATTAATCATAACTGGCTACTTCATCACTGTGAATGATTAATACATACATAAAAATATTCGGGTCCGAGGTTTTAAATCCAAATCATATAAAGTAAATATTTCATTACGTCAACTGGTAAAATTATGAAAATATCAAGCAGAAGTATTGTGCATAGTATTGCCAAATAATATTATTTTCCTTGGTGCATATTAGGTGCTGAGAGTTATGAACTTATTTCTGCAAATAAATAATATTTACTGTTACTATGTGAATGTTGATTACGGTGTTTTCATATATGATCTTTTTTGGTACTGTTATACACCACGAAAGATGTATCTCTTTTATATTATAAATGTCGATTAAAATTAAAGGGCTTTTATATGTGAAAATATATTCACTATCAAAACCCCCTGCTTTCCAAAAAATACTGACTTTTAATGTTAAGGCAATTTTAATTTTGAGGTAACAAATATATCAGAGCAACAGTTCTCTAATAAGTCAATATTTCAGTAATCTTCTAAGACATGTGATGTTGACCTAATGGTGAGAGGTTCTTAAAGAATGATTTGAACTGTACACTTTTAAAATTTCCAACTTAATTCATACAGTGATGCTATTTTTACCATCTGACACCTCAACATGCCAAATTATAAATCTTTTTCAACTTCAGATACAAGGTGTTCAGAACGATGGGACAATATCTATAAAACTTATTAAATACGAAAACAAAGACGGGACAGGTGAAAATGGCCACTGCTGTGATGGAAAATGGACACTATGTGAATCGAATGGCTGTGACCACCAGTTCACTGTCTGTTTGGATAAACAAGACAGGTGATTATACGTATAATTAAATCATTATGTCAGTGAATTTGAGTTTGTATGCCCCTACTTAATAGAGTCTTTTCACTGAACAGCCCTGAATTCAGCAGGAAACAAGTCTTTCATCTCCTTTTCATACTCATTTTGCTTTTCAGAAACAGTAGGTAATACCTAATTGATTCCATAAATATAACTTTCTCAGAAAAATAACAAACATCAACTAAATGATGAAGTATCAAATATACATTAAAATGCACTAACAATACTGCTGCTAGGATGCACTTTGCTTCAGCCAATCACAGCCAAGGGCAGGAACTTTTTCAGTCAATATAATTGCAGTAGCCACCTGGTGGAAATACAGAGAACCTTCCGTGAAAATCCACTATTTATGCTTCATTGGTTAAGTGGTTGAAACACCTTTTTTTTTTCCGAACAAAGTGGGATGTCAAAGCCACCTGCTTTCTAAAAATTACTGTGTCCATTGAGGTAATTGTAACAATCCAAATTGTCTTCACAGCGGCAATGACATTAACAGATGTGACTATGGCAAAATGGTGACATATGATATCAAGAACAGGAACACCATTACTTTTGGAGATGACATAAGGGGGACACCCAACCCCATGAACTTCAAGATTGCAGGACGTATGCCTGTGAGTACAGCCATTTTTTTTTATTAAACTAGCTGAAGTATATTCAATTGGTAGACTTAGTTTTGAGAGTTTAGCAGTCAGCTAGTCAAAGTGAAAATTATAAAATAAATTAACAGATTTGAGACTAACCTTCTATTCAAAGATATGTTTAATGCGAATTAAGGGGCATTCACACTGGCCCGTATAAGACCTACGTATGACGACAGATGAAATTTTTTTTTTACTCTTGGTTATCCTTAGCTATACGTGATTCACTTTGACCACCTGGAGAGGGCAAACAATTTTAAACATGTTTAAACTTTGGCAGACGTTCTACGAGTAAATGGTTTATATTATTTACGTAACTTGCTCGGGAGTCACTCGGCGAGCAATCTACGTATGTTCTACGTATGTTCTACGTATGTTATATGTACGTCCGTAGCCACATGTAGCCACTGTCCATTCGTATATACTCGCCATTCACTTGCATCCACATGTAGAACGCTCAGAGTACGTCCGTTGGATGTCTGGTCTTCCGTGCCCATCCTTAAACCACTCGCACAAGCGATCTATGAGTGCCTACAAGTGCCTCACGGATGCCTCAGATAATAGAAAACAAATTGTAAAACTAGATAACATTAAAAGCGAATGGTTAAATTTGAAAACTGGTGTTCCCCAAGGTTCTCTCTTAGGTCCTCTCTTATTTAACATTTTTATAAATGATTTTATGTTTGAATTAAGTAGTTCTTGCAGTGTTTACAATTATGCGGATGATAACACCTTATGTTATGCACACAGAGACCCAATGGTTATAAAGGACAAACTAGAAGTGGCTTCCACTCGAGCAATTTCATAGTTCAAAAATAATTTTATAAAAGCAAATGCATCTAAATTCCAAGTGATATGTCTGAGTAGAGAAAATGTTTCCATTGATTTTGAGATTGACAATCAAAAAATACAGTCTGAATCTGTTGTTAAGCTGTTAGGTATCAACACTGACAACAAACTAAATTTTGACTGCCATGTATCAATTATCAGCAGAAAGGCAGCAAAACAAATTAATGCACTCCAAAGATTATGCAAACACATTGATTACACAAGTAAACTCAGAATATATGAATCATTTATCTCGTCTAATTTTGTCTATTGTACAGTTGTATATAATACTTTCACTATAGGACAAAACAAGAAACTTGAGAAACTAAATGAAAGAGCAATACAATTAGTTTGCAATGATTATGATAGCCGATATAACCACCTGCTAGAAAGAACATGCAAAAAAATGCTTTATGTAACAAGGAAAACTAGTCTAGCAGAATTTGTTTACAAAGTACTCCATGACACTAGGCAGATTACGCCATATGAGATGAGAGATTATCTTAAGCTACTGAAGCCTGTTTACAACACTATGCAATATGGTTTCAGATCTATTATATATCAAGGTGCTTTGATTTGGAATTCCTTACCTGTTGAACTAAAACTTCCTTAGAAAGATGTAATTGTGGATCATGTATAATCTGTCAGCAAAAAAAATTTATGATCATTGAGTAATTAAGTCATAATCTCATTCTAATCATCTGTATATATATCTTCTTTCATTGTTATTGTTATTTTTACCAGTCGGCTAAAAGCTTTATAGCTTATGTTTTATTGTTTTGTCTTGCACCTCCGACTATAAATAAAGTCTTATCTTATCTTATCTTATCTTATCTTATGCCTCACATCCGGTGAGCGATCTACGACTGCCTCATGTACGCTCGTGGAAAGAATTTATTCATGATTAACAGAGCCACGAGTGAGCGCAAATAGCTACGTATAGCCCATTTTTGACGTATGTGGTCACTCGTAGGTTTTGTATGTGACAGTGTGAACGCCCCTTTAGAGTAGCTTTTCTGCAATCAATGTTATCATGTCTTTCCATACTATATATGCTGAAGGATACAGTGAAACTGCAGAGTCATGGAAATAGTCTACTTTTCACTAGGTTAATTTAGTACTTTTGCTCTGCTAGATTTCGTTTGCGCTCAAAGTTGACGTCATAGATCAGGATGGAATGTTCAATGATGATCACGTGGACTTTTTGAGGAAGGACATTGTGACGTCATCAAATCGAATGAATACAGATTATATCCTTGTTAGGAGAACTTGGTGAGTCATTATGGGATCTTTGACATTGTGTTTTGCCTTTTGCTTCTTGGTGATTCTGATTGAGTGTACAATATCATCCCTTTTCTTGACTGCAAAGTTTGCCATGAAGTCAATTGAATTTCCTAATTGCTAATGTTGTTCAGTCGATTTAAAATTTCAAAATTATAAATAACGATTGGCATTTGCAGGTTGAATGTCCAGGTGTCCACTGAATGTTTGAACAATTTTTATGGAAGACAATGCGAAATTCACTGCCCACCTCCTCAGAGCAATGACCACTACAAATGTGATGTCATCACCGGTGAAAAAATATGTCAGCAAGGTGAGTCGTTGTCATCGCAAGTAAAGCTGGACCGACGTTTAGCTGATGTGACATATTTTCTGGGTTAAGATAATAGGACAGATATGTACCTTCACTGTTGATTTTTTATACTTTTAATGACAGGATGGACAGGACCCAACTGCCGCATAGCCCCTTGTGACAATTACGAATGTCAAAATGGCGGCAAATGTGACGTCACAGCACATGGGCGCCCTCTATGTATATGCACAGAAGACTTCACAGGCAAGTTATACTTGAACAACAATTATTGTAATATAACCCTTACATATTTACCTGATATATCTGAAAGTTGACGTGTTTAACTATCATCATTGATTCATCAAGTTACCAAACCTGTTTAAATGGTACTAAGCAAGTTGATCACATCCTGTAAATTCCCAAATCTAACCTGATATCACATTTATTACAATTTTAGGCACCCATTGTGAGACTCGAAAATGTGATCTGTTCTGCCTGCCTGGAACTTGCATCACTTTAACAGACCAGAAAATCAAGTTCATTTGCCATTGTCAGGATGCGGATGGAAGTAGCATATTTAGTAAGACTGCTCTCAGCTAGTTTGCAGCATGGGTTTTATCAGTAAATGTGTATGGGAACATTACAGCAAATTTCATAGACTTATAGCAGATAAGAGTCTTAGCTGATTAACATGATGTCCTCTGGTGCTCAATGAGGGTAGGGGCCTAGCTCAGTGGTAGCGCGTTGGGCTTCCAACCACTGGGTCCCGGGTTCAATTCCCAGTCGAGCCTATGTTGGATGGCTGTTTCATCCTTCGTCTCATTGCCATGGTCCCTACCTGTCCTAACTAGCAGAAATACAGGACGTAAAGCCCTAATCCACCACCACTCCTCTGGTGCTTAGTGTCAAACCTATGAAATTGGCTGTGAAGTGTCATTTATTATTTTAAGCTTCTGAATCTGATCCGCGCAAGTCTGTTTCAATGGCATTCATTCGTTGTTGTAACAGGAAACGAGGAACCTTGTGAACTTCCAGTTGTGGAGATTACAACAGTTTCACCCCCTTCAACTCCAGCCCCTTTATGTAAGTGTCATCACTGACTCATCAGTTTTCTTTTATTTCAAAAGGCATTTTGTTATCATGCTCGATAAATATATACTACTTTTGTTTTAAGGGAACAACGACTGCAGTAGCATCATCCAGCATCCAATTCATGGTCCTGGCAGTAGAGGGCGCAATGGTATTTACACAATACATCCACCAGGGGGGCAAGAGTTTCCTACTTATTGTCATATGACATCATCTGCAGAGGGGTGGACAGTTATTCAAGTAATTCCATTCTGTCATTTTTATTTTACATTAAAATATACAATCTTAGAACTGATATGAATGAGTTAACAGGACTGTACACTTTTGCGCCAAGATTACAGAGACATGATGTGGGTTAAATATCTTGTTCATTCGTGAATGCAAGTACAAGATACTACAGAAATGTTGAAAATGTGAATATATCATAAAATCCATGAGGAGGCCCAGGATTTCCAAGGGTACTGCATCCAGGACAAACTGGTGTTTTTATTTTGGCAATTAGGTTTCCTGTTAACCAATTAATCATGTAGACCAGTAAATATCTATCTCAGGGCTGCCATATTGACGAGGGTATTCTGCAACTAAAAATTATCCTTGTTGCAGAGAAGGCACAATGGAGTGGAAGATTTCTTCAGAGGTTGGGAAGATTACAAAAATGGTTTTGGAGGATTGGACAGTCAAGGAGAATTTTGGCTTGGACTAGAAAAGATTTACAGACTCACTTCAAGCAAAAGGTTTGCTACTTCAATTAGCCTACCATTTTTATTATCAAACCCTTTAAACTATGAGATTACAGGAGAAAACGTTTAGAATCTCTCATCTAGTGATAACTACCAGCCATAGTCAATTTTTTGTGCTAGGTGGCAGCACTGGGAATGTGCCACAAAAGTCACAATTGGTGCTGCCATCTGGATCAGGCTCATTCTTTCCACCTTAGGACTGAAACATTTTAACATTAATTGACATTAAATTTTCTTTTTTGTTTGTTTCTTTTTGTAGATATAAATTGCGAGTGGATATTGTGGATTATTTTGGTGACATGAAATATGCTGATTATGAGGAGTTTTATGTGGATGAAGAAAAACAACATTACAGGTTGCATATATCTGGGTATTCTGGTGATGCTGGTGAGTAGATATAATGGCTCATTAAACAATATCAAGAAATTATTGGATGAGTTCATTGCCAGCTTGGTGGCCTGGTGGTTAACACCAATTCCACAGTGGCCAGTTTTACAGAAGGTTCCAGGTTCAATTTTTGGCCTTCATAAGCTACATCCCGGCTGTATGTCAATCACATAAAAACTTAAATTGTAGGTGCCTTGTAGTAAGAGTCTATGCCAAGGCATGTAAAAGACCAACTTGTGGGGTAAATGGTGCAACTCCAAGCCTTATCATCTTGTAATTAAGTCTGGCAATCGTGTATACCGGAGAAAATATTGTCTCTGGTCATATACGCTGGCTTAACTTCAATCCTTGTGTACTAGGCCGGTAGCATTGAGACATAGACACAGAGAAACATGATCTTCTTTATTAATGGGGGTGGTGGGTGGATTAGGGCTTTACGTCCTGTATTTCTGCACCTGATGGGCTAAATAGTATAGGACAGGCAGGGACCATGACAATGACATGAAGGATGAAACGGCCATCCAACTTAGGCTCGACCGGGAATCGAACCCCGGTACCAGTTGGTTGGAAGCCCAGCACGCTACCACTGAGCTGGGCCCCCACCTTTTTTGCTATTATTGAAAGCCATTTTATAATTTCTTAGGAGATGCACTCAGCATGACAGAAGATGACAATGCGACAGTTCGATACCACAATAGGATGCCTTTCAGCACTTACGACCATGACCTTGATGCTTCTGTAAAATACAATTGTGCCCAGGTAGGTACCGCAGTTGTTTTACCAAATAACTATGAATTATATTTGTACCAAGTAATTATGTATCCCTGGATATGGACTGAGATAGCTTAGATTAAGTAAAAGCATTCCCATATTACTTTTGTAAAATTATAAAGCTTTCAGATAAAGTACGATAATGAAAATAGGTAATTGGATAACGGATATAGGTCTCTCTGAAAGAATATTTTTTTCTATTTGAGACGTTATCTCTGGAGTGTTATTCACAGTTAATCTTATTCCTATCCTTGCAGCTGTTCCAGTCTGGCTGGTGGTTCAGTTCGTGTCTCCGCAGCAACCTGAATGGAGTCTACCGCCAACCAACCGGGGACGCCAGGTGTTGTGCTTACAGGGACAGATGCGTCACCTGGCAGACCATCGACAGGATGTCACTCAAGAGAGTCGAGATGAAAATCATACCAAATAAAAGTTGACATATCAAACATTGGTATTATTCATTAAAACATGTTTGCTAACTGGTTTCTTTCGTGCATCGATTTGTGCCAAAAGGAAGGGAATACTCAAAGACTGTTTTGCCGGACATTAAAAATGTTAGGATGGTTATGTTCATACCAAGAGTAGGCCTACTGTTGGCTCCATGGTACATGTATGCAATTTTTAGTAATGTTCTTGTTATAATACAAAGCATGAGTTTTATGTTAATTGGCAACCCAAATGGATGCTTTTGTGTGGTTATGTGGCATAAACTTTGTCAAATGCACTTATTGTATGTTTTATTAAACTGTATTTTGAAAATTTGCAACCATCTGTGATTAAAATGAGCAACAGGGGACCATAAAATGCACTTGAAATGTTTTGGTGCAGCTTTCAACAGCTTTTTTAATCGTTTGGCCTGGGAGCTTGTGAATAATTTAATCCATGTCGTTACCCGATTCAGCGGATGTTGATTTTGGTTCTATTAATTCTTTTTCTGCTGTCATTTTCTGACATTTCCACGCAGAGCATTGAACAGAAGTTGACAGTTCCTTCAGTACGAGAAAACTCCCAGTCAGCAAAAATCTGTTCGGTGTAACCTTTGATATTTGGAATGGTGGAAATAAAAATGGCTGAAAAGTTTGATCACTGGCCGAAGGGCTTTGCACTTGTGCAATGATAAGCAAAGAATACTCCAAGCCACTGTAGTCACAATGTCACCAGCACACATAAAAACTGTGGACATAAAAACTACATGCTCCTGGCGCTATTTGCATAATAGAACTCCGCAAGGGATACGAGTCGCTTTTATTGTTGCTGTAACCGGGAAAAGCCATCAAAAGTATTGAAGATCAAAATCATTTTGCTGACTGAGCAATTTTAAAGCAGCCCAAAAGACATTTCTCATAGGAGACTGAACTGCTCAGAAGACACAATTTATTTGTCCTGATTGGATGTCAATAGGCAGTTATTGAAATGCCATAGCTGGTTGAACTTCGTAAATATCACTGGTTTCCAAGAATAGTCAATAAATCTCTCTTGATAAATTATTTGATTTTTATCATGTTAAATATTACACGAGTAATTTGAACAATTGCATAAGTTTAAACAGCGTCTATTGGAAGACTTTCGTAATTTATTTTTTCAATGTCTAATAAACACACTGCGCTGTCACTTAACAGCCTAATTTGGACATTTTCTGCTAGTTTACTTAGTTAAACAAAACGATTGGTTAAACTATGTAGTCAATAGGCTGAGTATAGACTGAAGAAATCTGCTATTAAAAATCCAAGAGAAATGGATTATATTTTGAGTTTTGGCAACTTTTCGGAATTGCCTGCTTGTCAGAACAAGAATTGCGTAAACTCAGCACATGAACACCTAATTATTCTGTAAATTCATTGTTAGCCTTTTAATTCCATAAGCCAGACTATAAGAAAAATTGATTAATTTACTTTGGATGAGTAAATAAGCAAAACATGTACATAATTAGGTCGCTGGGCTGTGAGGTGACGACACCCAGTGTGTATGCAAATTTACCTAGCAGACATATATAGTCATTTGCTCTCTACCAATTACAACTGGCTGTTTTTATGACTTAAAAACCTAAATATAAACAGTGTTAAGGCAGACAACACTCTTACAGGATAAAATAAACATTTAAAATAATGATAATCGATAAGCTACCAAGATTTTGGATTAAATAAACAATGGTATACAGTCGGAATAGCATCTATTCACCCACATAATCACACATACACACAAACAAACAAAAAAGGTGATCATATCAAAATATACGTAAGTGGGAGGTGACACCCCAAAGACA
Organism: Alitta virens; assembly: GCA_932294295.1. NCBI lineage: Eukaryota > Metazoa > Annelida > Polychaeta > Phyllodocida > Nereididae > Alitta > Alitta virens. Next base: position 18,734,301 of record OW028581.1, read on the forward strand.
AGGAACCATCCTGCAGACCACATCATCAGATAGCTTCAAGTCAACATTAGATAATGATAGGGAAAGAGAAGTAAAGAGAATCCAGCTATTTCAATAAAACATTGCAATATCTCAGAATTGGATAATTATCAAGATAAATTACGGAAATTGTGTATCGTCAAGGATGGTATTATTGACAGGGCGGGTATTACCGACACTTAAATTAGTTTGTTAACAAAATTGTGAACATTGCATTCTAATGTGAGTGTCGATAATACCTGCCCTGTCAATAATACCATCCTTTACAGTATTACTACTCCAAATAATGTGTTAATTTTGGCAAATATAACCAGTCTATCACAAGTAAAGACTGATCTTACTGGAGTAACAGCTATTACCTTGGCTGGGTTTACTAATGTTAGTTTGCTCACATTTTGATAAACTTGTCAAAACAGCCAGTCTACTTTTAGAGTTAAACCTAAGACAGAATTTTAAGTTGCTGCTACATTTTCCTTTATCTTGACTGCCGGGCGTTACCATATCTTGAGTAATCCAATGAACATAGGGAAGGTCGGTCTTATATCATAGATAAACATTACACTGTCATAACAATTTAACATACAATATATTCTTGTCCAACATGAGTCATAAATCGTGAAACTGTAACTGATTTACGCTTGATTTACAACCAAAAGTTGCTTATGCCGCTTTTCTCCCCCATCCATCACTGCTATTCAACTTCGTCTTTTGGTTGTTATCAAGATAGATCTGTTTGAATTTGAGCCAATTACAAGTTGAATCAAGTGTAGTGCATATATATGTTAGAAAGATGGATGTGTCAGCAGAGTTACCTGTTGTTTCGCCTCTTGTTATCTGACAAGCCAATCAAATCAAATATAGAAAATCACCCCGCACTGGCACTTAAGTTGGATGCAGTTCAACTCAATGATGAATTCTATGAAATTATTGATTTCTCGTTTTTTGCTAGATAGTTTATGGCAAGCTAGGTGCAGTACACACTAACTTTTCCCCTATAACATCTGAGTCCATAGAGATCTCTGAAATATATCATGCAACATATCGTGATTCCTGCTGTGTCATCAGTTTTCGTTTTTTAATTTTTTCTGCAGTGAAAAAATGTATTACTTTAAGAAAGAATTAAAGTTTTCATTTACAACAGTATTAAAGCCAAAATTGCAATATGTCAGTATTGAAAATGAAATTAGAGAAAAAATAACTCAATTCAAGAAGTATGCCCATTTGAGTGAGTATTACTGTTTCTCTTGCAATTCTATAAAATGTATATATTTACCATGTTGCCATGTATGTATTATATATTATATCATATACATAAACCAATTTAGAAGAATAATCTTGTTTGAAGATTAACAGTTTGCTTCATTACAACTGACATGTCACAAAGTTTATTGTACAGGTTTATTATGCTGATTATATGATATTGTATTATTGTGTTGGAGTCTGCACAAAATATACTTATTTTGTAGGAATTCAGGTTTCTACAAAGTATCAATATGTATAATATTGATGATTAGCTCAATGAATATGCTCATCAATCAGTAGCACAATATAATTTCTGGAAGTCAGGACTCATATCACAAAGTTATGATTTTAAGTTATGAACTTAACCACCATGTAATAAAATACACAAAAGTTGAAGTGCTGCCAAGATTAATGGGTCAGTGCTTTAATATTATATCAATGCCAAAGAGATTTCACAGGATGAAAGAAGGTTTTTGCATGTTACTTTGTGATGTTGCTTGTCTAACCATGAATGTCCTTGACTGCTGCTTTCAGAACAAATGCCAGGATGGAAACTATGGACCTTTACTATCAATTTTAGTTGACAATGATAATTTATTTTCATTCCATAGTATAAATAACTACATTATATTTGTTGACTGTCATTGTACTTCTGCATCACCAGTTTAACATATGTGTTCAAAGCCGGTCCTAGCAATTGCGAGGCCCAAAGCGGGGCCTACATTACGTCCTATATATCCCTGACTCTCCTTAGTGAAGACCTTCTTTTTTTTCTTTTTATTGCTTTTCAATTAAAAGTGTGGCCAAATATTACTGATGTGACAGGCCTATTTATGCACAGGGTCCAATGCAGCTGCCTTGCTTGCATTGCTCTTAGACCGGCCCTGCATGTGTTTTCCACTGTGCCTTGCATGTTTGTCACACCAAGAAGTAATTGGTCACTTTGTAAAGTTAGTGTAGCAAGTTAATTTACAACATCAGAGGCATCAGAGCATAACCTACTTTTTTTTCTTTTTTTCTTACAGCTCTCTCTGATGTGATCGATAAGCTTAATGATTGGCTTGTTCAGCTAGTGATTGATTGGTTGGGTGATTGTCAGTTTGTAGCCTTTGTGTGTTTTTGTGGTCCCATCTAGAGTCAGGCCACTTGGCGTTTTTAGTGCTTCAGGATCATAAATGGAACTCAAGCCAGTATTGATCTCCTTGACATGCTGCGTTTGCTTACTCAGGTGGGGAAGTTCGAACACTTAGTCTTTGTTACCTGCAGATTTCAATTAAGATACAATGTTACTGTTTTTTTTTCTTTCCAGACTACCATTCTCCTCATTGAATTATTCAAGGTGCTTTTCTTTTTTATTCCCAGCATGACTGAATTATTGGAGGTTTGTTAGAGTAAATATGAAAGAGAATAAAGCAAAAAAGACCTGTTTCTGGTAGTTATTTACTTTGTCAGGCTTATGCCTTGAAATTAACTGAAAATACCAAAGTAGCCTTCTCTGTTATGTCATATAGCTTACAGATTCTTCGAGAGTCTGAGTATTGTAAGAGTGCATATTGCGTTGATTTGACCTCACAAGCATTTCTTAGGAGGAGCTTCGAGGTCAGTCAATAAAGCAGTATTATTACAATGAATACATTTGTCTTTATTTAATAAAGGATATGCTGAACTCATTAGTTTGGGAGTCCATGACATTGGGGAGTGGGTTATTCATTTATCATTCTACTTTTTTCTTCATAACATGTTGATGTAAGTGAGTATTTCACCTAACATATTTTTTTTTTGCTATTTATCAGAAATTGATCTCAGACATCATAATGGCCTGGAGTGTGAAGTAGGATGTGTTACATTGAGACTCTTCTAGTGCTTTTTAGAGCTGATGTGAGATTCCTTCATATAAAACCAACGTGGTTTAACTTATATATGGCACCAATATATAGCATATATATATTTTTTGTTTTTATGTCAGAGCTAATAAAAAAATTCCATGTTTGTGATGTTGCTTTGTAGTTGCATGGCTAAGACATTGATGTTCTTATCATATGTATATATATATATGTTTTTATTGACACAGTAATATCATACATGATACATTTGTCAAAAATAACAGATAAAAACGTGTACTAAGTCTACTTCTACTCACTATTTCTATATTCAATATATATCTACCTGGTATAAAAGTTAAAGGTATACATTATCAATGGATTACCTACACATCCATGGTCCCAGTTGCTGAACAATAGCACGGTAATATGAGCATTAAGTTTCGTTTACATACATTTGTTAAAATATATATATATATAGACATATATCACATGTATACATTAACCCTAAATACATATATTACTGCAGTTAATACTGTTCGTTATCACAATGTTAATTTAAGTACAACATTTGAATTAGGAGTATATATAACAAGGCATCGTGCACAGTTATGTACATGAGAGTAAAAGCACATAGATCACAATATATAAAAATGCTTGTAGTGCAGAAACTGCTAGTTTGGGGGGTGATGGTTAATGCTCGACGATGGATGATGACCCAACCATTCATTAGGCATCAATATTTACAAGAAATTTTCCAAGGGATTTTAACAACTCAGGCTCTTTTGATTTCATGATGGTCTTAAATTTGTCTTCTTTGTTTAGTTGCTCAAAAATTTCTATGTGATCATTAGCTATTTTAAAGAGGTCCTCACGACTAAGTGTGTTATGTGGGCATTGGCTTGTCAGATAATTGTAAAGTTTAATCTAACAACCAAGGATGAACTAGGTAAATTTAAGTCCACTTTTTATATGCTAGTATAAGATATATGGACATGTCAGCAGAATTACTTTTTGTTTCGCCTCTGTTATCTGACAAGCCAATCAAATCAAGAATAAAAAAGCACTGCACAAAAGTGGTAAGTCTGGATGCAGTTCAACCCCCGTGCAACTTTTATGAAAATTATCGATTTGTCATTTATGCAAGCTACTTTGTTACCGTCGAAGTGAAATACAACAGATTTTTCCACGAAAACATGGTCCTGTGAAATCTGCAAAATCTCATGCAATGTATCATGAGTTCTGCTGTATCTGGTTTTTAATTAAAAATTTTTTTTTGCTTTACCATGACAGAAATATCACTGTTGATTAGTATTTTGCATACTGATACCAAAAGCAAAAGAAATTTTCGTTTGTCATTGAAATGAATAGAATGTGATCCATCTGAGCAAGCGCCTTGACTACACATATAATAAGATTTATTTTATTTCATAGTTAATAAACAAAAAATTTCATGCGTGTAGCATTGCTTTGTAGTTGCATGTCTAAGACATTGATGTTCTTGACAGCTGACAAGCAAAGGGTAGATTTCTCAGACAATAAATGCAGATAATTATGAAGCTTAATCTACCAACCAAGGAAGAAATAGTTAAATTTAAACCAATTACAAAATTACGTTTTGTTTCGCCTCTGTTATATGATATAAAAATTATCGATTTGTCATTTTTGCCGGCTAGTTTATAACCATCGAAGTGAAATAAAACAGATTATTCCGCAAAAACTTGGTCCTTTGAAATCTACGAAATATCATGCAACATATCATGAGTTTTGCTGCATCTGGCTTTTAATTTAAATTTTTTTTTTGCTTTACCATGACAGAAATATCTCCGTTGCATAGTATTTTGCATACTGATACCAAAAGCAAAAGAAACTTTTGTTTGTCATTTTATTTAAGTCTGTTTCTTTGACATGAATAGCGAATGATGAATAATGTGATCCATCTGGGTGGAGAACCTACAAATCAAAAGAAATTTTTCTTTATCATTTTAAAATTTTTTCTTCGAAATGAAAAGCGAATGATGAAGAATGTGATCCAAGTGGGTGGAGAACCTACAACCTTAGAAGCAACATATTTCTTCCAAGCTACAACTTTGCATTTACAGGCAAGCCCCTTGACAACACATATGTTTTATCATATGTGACACCTATATGCCCATAGCCTTACCTTGTAATGCGACTCTGTAATAAACCATGATGTTTTGTACATTTAATTTCTGATCAACACGTTCCTCTTAAAAAGCATCAACGTGGGTAATTAACATAATCTTATAACATTCCATAAATGATAAATTAACCATTGTGGTTAATTTAATGGTTAATATCGATGTGCTTACAACATAGTCCTATGCTTTGTTGCAACCGATTATACAAATTTTAGATGCCAGCAAGGAAAATAGGCCGATAATAATATCTGAGTATTTGTCTCGGGATGATCTCATAGATTGAAACTGTTCGTTTTTGTCATGCATGTTTGTGATATTTTGTGTTTGCATAATACATTGAAGTTCCCGACAGCTTTCAAGACCAAGGGTAGATTTCTAAGACAATAAATTCAGATAATTATGAAGTTACCAAAGTTAGTATGATGACAATTGTGAAAATCTTGCACGTTGTTTTACAGTAACAAACTGTGTGATTATGCCAATTTAAAGACATCAATAAAACTTTTAAATATAATAGTGGAAAAGTACATAAAAAACTTTATAGTTTTTTGTTGGTAGGACACTGAAAAAATAACCTACATTTATGGAAATATTTGGATGGATACACATTTATGTTTCATACAACAACATTGTCCATGTTGTTCTGTAAATAATTGTGTTTCTGCCCCCGTTTGATATATATCTTTTCCACTTTGCTTTGCATGTTTGTCACACCAGCAAGTAATTGGTCACTTTGTAAAGCTAGTGTAGCAAGTTAATTTACAACATCAGAGGCATCGGAGCATGACCTACTTTTTTTTCTTTTTCTCTTACAGCTCTCTCCGGAGTGATCGATAAGCTTAATGATTGGCTTGTTCAGCTAATGATTGATTGGTTGGGTGATTGGTCACACAACCTGGTTGTCAGTTTGTAGCCTTTGTGTTTTTTTTTGTGGCCCCATCTAGAGTCAGGCCACTTGGCGTTTTAAGTGCTTCAGGATCATAAATGGAACTCAAGCCAGTATTGATCTCCTTGACATGCTGCGTTTGCTTACTCAGGTGGGAAAGCGTAAGCATGAATACTTATGGTTACAATGTTTTCATTTTCACAACGGTAATGGTTTCTTACAAGGTATGATTAATATTATTTAGGACCATACTGAAATAAATTGTGAAACTTTGTGTGCTACTTAGTGGACTGGGTGTACTTGAAAATCATGGCATCCATATACCTCTCTGTGATGTTATGCATCACTTGTTACAATTTGTTTCACAAAAGAAGAATTTACCAAAAGCATGAATTTACTCAAAGTATATGTTACATATATACATCATTTTTCAGGTATTCTTCACCTTCGTGGGATTTAATGGTTTCTGCCATCAAGAACATTTGCAGGATCGATCAGGGTTTTGATTTCTTTCAGTTGGTCTGATGTCATTAGTGCAACAAGTGCCTTAAATGTGTATTGCTTCTATCAGTTTGACCTTCTGAGCTTAAGAATAGCCTGAAGGAAACAGCCATAGAATTGGAATTGGTACGAAGTTGCCAATAAAAAATGCCTTGACGGGCAGAAGAGTTTGATGGGAAATAAAATAGATGAGAAGCAAAATAATTTAAACAGAAGAAATACAGGAAATGTATTCCAGGCTCAACTGGCTATGTTTGCAAAAATGTATTAATTTTTATATTGGGGAGCGTTTAACTGCATAAACTAGCTTCTCTAGCATCTTAATATCAAGACAGCTGGTGAACTGCCGGACTACAAAACTGTTTATCACAATAGTTAAATGACTTTGCTTTACAAAATGAATTGATTTTTCCAAACAAGATTGGGTCTATCGACAATTAAATGGACCCATGTTGATCTCAATCGTTTGTCGTCTACAATCCAGTCGTCACCTTGTGAAGTCGTACCCCAGATAGGTGAAGTGACGAGTTGACCTATTGACGAGACTATTGTAGACCATCTCAATCTTCACTTTGAATTGCCCATGTAGAGAAAAATAACAGCAGCATCCCAAGTATTTCACATGGTGCAATATAGAACTATATATATTTCATTGAGTGCATGTGAGAGAAACGGGTTTTGAGACCTTGAAGAGTAGTGTGGCTTACGTGCGTGCTGCCTTTTAGCATGGCTTGAGAGTCTGTCATCACTGAGCAAGAGATGGGAGTGCTGTTCAATATGTGTATGTCAAACAGGGATATGCTCTTAAACCAACACTAAGTGTTGACACCAGAATCTCTGAAGGTTTATATTGCAATGGATTGTCTGTTTGCCAGCAATGCTTTACACCCATATTCCAACTCTACTAAAGATGCTTCACTGAAGGCATATGTTTGCTGGATGTATTCGATTTACCAACACCAACTTCCTTCATAACATCACAAAACAACACAGTAGGGTCATAATACACAGTTTCCTGGTTGTCTCAACTGAGATAAATTTGACAACGAAATGGCAACAAATTTGTCCTAAATTTATTCATTCTGTTAAAAGAGGTGTTTTGACAACTAAGTGCTTTAAAGGAAATGTCAAACTACACTTGTATGTTTAGATGTAAGACTAATTTTCATGTCAGGGACAAATTAATTGTTTCAGTATATTTTGACACATAGTATGATTAATGTTCCGAACAAGTGTCTTATGCATTGATTGATGTTATATAACTTATACCATTAGCATGTTTATATAAATATATGCACATAAAGATGTATCAAGAATTAATTTAAGATATAATGATAAATAGCATACCCACAGTATATGTCAAATGTCAATATATGACCAGAAATTTAATAAAGCTGATGTCACATAACAGTTAACGGTTGACATGATTTGCTTTAGAGCCAGGAAAAATTTGTCATTCACCAGAATGGAACTATCAAGTTCGATAAAACATATTTCAGGATTTTCCTGATAGAATGCCAATCAATCAATTTGTTTGAATATGTGTATCACCATTCAATTAGTCAGGAAGCAATTAAAATCAAAGAACCTACTACATTGCTGCAATAATGGCTTTGGCATTTTGTCAATCTGTTTACCTACACACTGCTGCAGTATAAGGTACTCAAAGCTTTTCTGACAGTAAATTAGCTTGTCAAAGTTTAAAGTGCTCTTAGATTGAGTACTTTGAAAGTGTAATGCAGACCTAAATAAGATACTCTTGTTGGTAAATCCCTTAGCAGCTGAGAGTTGCCCTGGTCTTGTAGGTTGTGCATATTAATGACCATAAACTCAAGGTCGGCCCATGGGAGACAGGCACTTACAGAAGACCTCTAGATCCTTGAATAATTCAGGCCCCAGAGGTAGTCTGTTACATTGGTAAAAAAAAGTGCTGATGCAGCTTCTAGAGATGTTGTAGCAACTTTTTTCTCAATGGGCTAATTTCCAAAAGTCCTAAGAATCAATAGGAGACCAAAAGAGTCAGTCAGTTGCAAATTTGAAACCACTGCACCACATCCTTCAATATGGCACATTGAGATGGCTTGGCAGTCAGCCTGGTCTCATATGGATCATTAGAACTGAAAGGGGGTGGTAAAGATATACAGCTGTGCTGTTGGGTACAAATTGATAGTCCAAGCTAGTTTTCACACACAAGTTCACATTTCCATTGACAAAAATGGGTCATTTATTTGATCATTTATTAGATTATCATCGAGAGCCATTTTTAGACTCATCAAAGACTGTTACACTGCCAGACTAAAAAAAAACAATATCTGTTTGAATTAGTTTTCCAAGGCTGGAAATTTGAACTGAAAAGGGGTGGTATGCCACAAAGTATAAGGGTGTTGTGCCTACTATAGAGACCAGATCAGATGTATGTCTCTCTTTATTGACGGCCCGTAGCTTCTTCCATATTGCTCCAACTCACTTTTAATAATTCCAAAAAGAAAAAAAAACTTATCTTTTGTTTGCTAAATTTTTAGCCTCTTTGCTACTTAACCTCCCATTACAAGGTACACAATGACTCAGTAACCAAACACTCCAATATCAATGAGCAGCCGAAAAAAAGGTATCTCACTTAATTTCTGTTTGTAAACAGACCAAACAGGCTGATGTCCACGTCAAAATTGAAGGCTTGCAACTGTATGTTCTAATACATTGCTTTGCTCATTTTTTAAAATCCCATCGATTATTTCAGTGTTCAATCAAAAGAATAATGGCCACTCGATTACTGGTTTTAGGATGAAGACCAACAACTTTGTTAATGACATGGCAGATCGTGACCCTCTGAATTTCTCAAGCAGTGGCGTATTCACACTAAGATGGGTGCACAAGGGGTGGGGCAGAAGTAGCTGCAGCAGCAGCAGCATCACCAGCAGTGGTATTAGTGGTAGTAGTAGTAGTAGTAGTAGTAGTAGTAATAGTGGTAGTAGTGATAGTAGTAGTAGTAATAGTGGTAGTAGTAGTAGTGGTAGTAGTAGTAGTAGTAGTAGTTGTAGTAGTAGTAGTAGTAGTAGTAGTAATAGTAGTTATAGTATTGGCAGTAGTAGTAAAAGTAGTTGTTGTAGTAGTAGTAGTAGTAGTAGTAGTAGTAGTAGTAGCAGTAGTAGTAGTAGTAGTAGTAGTAGTAGTAGTAGTAGTAGTAGTAGTAGTAGTATTAATATTATTGTAGTAGTAGTAGTGGTGGTACTAGAAGTAGTAGTAGTAGTAGTGTAGTGTTAGAGTAGTAGTAGAAGTAGCAGTAAAAAAAATTGTAATATTTATTGTAGTAGAGGGGGAGGAAAGTCAATAGTACATCTAATACTTTTGAGCCTGATACTCGTACCATCTCAACTTTTTTTCAGCCTTTGGATGTAGTGATAACAGTACAACATTCTTATAATCTCTTCAACGACCAATTTCCAAATCAATGTTTGTGTCTGGAGACCTGACAGACACACACATCTCTCAGCAAATATAATTGTGGAATCGTACATTAAAACGTTTTAATTGTTTGTTGGAAGTTCACTGACAAAAAATAACCCAAAGCTTATGGAAATAGTTGGCTGGATACATATTTATGTCTCATACAACAACATTGTCCATGTTGTTCTGTAAACAATTGTGTTTCTGCCCCCGTTTGATATATATCTTTTCCACTCTGCCTTGCATGTTTGTCACACCAGCAAGTAATTGGTCACTTTGTAAAGTAAGTTTAGCAAGTAAATTTAGAACATCAGAAGCATTGGAGCATGACCTACTTTTTGTTCTTTTTCTCTTACAGCTCTCTGGTGTGATTGATAAGCTTAATGATTGGCTTGTTCAGCTAGTGATTAAGTGTTTGGGTGATTGGTCACACAACCTGGTTGTCAGTTTGTAGCCTTTGGGTTTTTTTGTGGCTCCATCTAGAGTCAGGCCACTTGGTGTTTTAAGTGCTTCAGGATCATAAATGGAACTCAAGCCAGTATTGATCTCCTTGACATGCTGCGTTTGCTTACTCAGGTGGGAAAGTGTAAGCATGAATGCTTATGGTTACAATGTTTTCATTTTCACAAAGGTAATGGTTTCTTACAAGGTATGATTAATATTATTTAGGACCATACTGAAATAAATTGGCATCCATATACCTCTCTGTGATGTTATGCATCACTTGTTACAATTTGTTTCATGAAAGAAGAATTTACTAAAAGCATGAATTTACTCAAAGTATATGTTATATACATCATTTTTCAGGTATTCTTCACCTTCGTGGGGTTTAATGGTTTCTGCCATTAAGAAAATTTGCAGGATCGATCAGTGTTTTGATTTCTTTCAGTTGGTCTAATGTCATTAGTGCAACAAGTGCCTTAAATGTGTATTGCTTCTATCGATTTGACCTTCTGAGCTAAAGAATAGCCTGAAGGAAACAGCCATAGAATTGGAATTGGTACGAAGTTGCCAATAAAAAATGCCTTGACGGGCAGAAGAGTTTGATGGGAAATAAAATAGACGAGAAGCAAAATAATTTTGAACAGAAGAAATACAGGAAATGTCTTCCAGTCACAACTGGCTATGTTTGCAAAAATGTATTAATTTTTATATTGGGGAGCGTTTAACTGCATAAACTAGCTTCTCTAGCATCTTAATATCAAGAGAGCTGGTGAACTGCCGGACTACGAAAGTGTTTATCACAATAGTTAAATGACATTGCTTTGATTTGTCCAAACAAGATTGGGTCTATCGACAATTAAATGGACCCATGTTGATCTCAATCGTTTGTTGTCTACAATCCAGTCGTCATCTAGTGAAGTCGTCCCCAAAATAGGTGAAGTGACGAGTTGACCTATTGAAGAGATTATTGTAGACCATCTCAATTTCCACTTTGAATTGCCCATGAAGAGAAAAATAACAGCAGCATCCCAAGTATTTCACTGGTGCAATATAGAACTATATATATATTTCATTGAGTGCATGTAGGAGATATGGATTTTGAGAGCTTGAAGAGTAGTGTGGCATAAGTGTGTGCTGCCTTTTAGCATGGCTTGAGAGTCTGTCATCACTGAGCAATTGTTTCAGTATATTTTGACACATAGTATGATTAATGTTCTGAACAAGTGTCCTATGCATTGATTGATGTAATATAACTTATATCATAAGCGTGTTTATATAAATATATGCACATAAAGATGTATTAAGAATTAATTTAAGATATAATGATAAATAGCATACTCACAATGTATGTCACATGTCAATCTATGACCAGAAATTTAATAACGCTAATTACAGGTAAAGGTTGACCTGTTTTGCGTTAGAGCCAGGATAAATTTGTCATTCACCAGAATGGAACTATCAAGTTCGATAAAACATCTTTCAGGATTTTCTTGATAGAATGCCAATCAATCAATTTGTTTGAATGTATGTATCGCCATTCAAGTAGTCAGGGAAGCAATTAAAATCAAAGAACTTACTACATTGCTGCAATAATGGCTTTGGCATTTTGTCAATGTGTTTACTTACACACTGCTGCAGTATAAGATACTCAAAGCTTTTCTGACAGTAAATTAGCTTGTCAAAGTCTAAAGCACTCTTAGATCGAGTAATTTGAAAGTGTAATGCAGACCTAAATAAGATACTCTTGTAGGTAAATCCCTTAGCAGCTGAGAGTGGCCCTGGTCTTGTAGGTTGTGCATATTAATGACCATAAACTCAAGGTCGGCCCATGGGAGACAGGCACTTACAGAAGACCTCTTGATTTTTGAATAATTCAGGCCCCAGAGGTAGTCTGTTATATTGGTCAATAAAAAGTGCTGATGCAGCTTCTAGATATGTTGTAGCGCAACTTTTTTCTCAATGGGCTAATTTCCAAAGAGTCCTAAGAATCATTAGGAGACCAAATGAGTCAGTCAGTTGCAAATTTGAAACCACTGCACCACACCCTTCAATATGGCACATTGAGATGGCTTGGCAGCCAGCCTAGTCTCATATGGATCATTAGACCTGAAAGGGGGTGGTAAAGATATGCAGCTGTTTTGTTGCGTACAAATTGATAGTCCAAGTTAGTTTTTTTCTCACAAGTTCACATTTTCATTGACAGTAATTGCTCACTTATTTGATCATTTGTTAGATTATCATCGAGAGCCATTTTTAGACTCATCAAAGATTGTCAAACTGCCAGACTTAAACAACCAATATCTATTTGAATTAGCTTTTCCAAGGCTAAAAAGTGGTAGTGAAAAGGGGTAGTATGCCACAAAGTATACGGAAAGAAAGTGTTGTGCCTTCTCTAAAGACCAGATCAGATTTCTGTCTCCCTTTATTGACAGCCCATGGCTTCTTTCCATATTGCACCAACTCACTTTTAATAACTCCATAGAAAAAGAAAAGTCCTTATCTTTTGCTTGCTCAATTTTTAGCCTCTTTGCTATGTAACCTCTCATTACAAACCCCACACTGACTCAGTAACCATACACTCCAATATCAATGAGCAGCCAAAAAAAAGGTAGCTCACTTAAAAGGTAGCTCACTTAATTTCTGTTTGTAAACAGACCAAGCAGGCTAATTTCCACATCAAAATTGAAGGCTTCCAACTGCGTGTTCCAATTTATTGCTTTGCTCATTGTTTAAAATCCCATTGATCTTTTCACAGTGCTCAATCAAAACAAAGATGGCCACTCAATTACTGGTTTTAAGATGAAGTCCACCAATCAACTTTGTTAATGACATGGCAGATCATGACCCTCTGAATTTCTCAAGCAGTGGCGTATTCACACTAAGATGGGTGCACAAGGGGTGGGGCAGCAGCAGTAGTAGCAGTAGTAGCAGTAGTAGCAGTAGTGGTAGTAGTAGAAGTAGTAGTAGTAGTAGTAGTAGTAGTAGTAGTAATAGTAGTAGTAGTAGTAGTAGTAGTAGTAGTAGTAGTAGTAGTAGTAGTAGTAGTGGTAGTAGTAGTAGTGGTAGTAGTAGTAGAAGTAGTAGTAGTGGTAGTATTTGTAACAGCAGTAATAGTAGTGGCAGTAGTAGTGTAATAGTGGTAGTAGTAGTAGTAGAAGTAGTAGCAGTTGTAGTAGTGGTAGTAGTAGTAGTAGTAGTAGTAGTAGAAGTATTGGTGGTGGTGGTGGTGTTAGAGTAGTAGTAGAAGTAGCAGTAAAAAAAATTGTAATATTTATTGTAGTAGAGGGGGAGGAAAGTCAATAGTACATCTAATACTTTTGAGCCTGATAATCGCACCATCTCAACTTTTGTTCAGCCTTTGGATGTAGTGATAACAGTGCAACATTCGTATAATCTCTTTAACGGTTAATTTAAAAATAAATGTTTGTGTCTGGAGACCTGACAGACACACACATCTCTCAGCAAATATAATTGTGGAAACGTACATAAAAATGTTTTAATTGTTTGTTGGAAGTACACTGACAAAAAATAACCCAAAACTTATGGAAATAGTTGGACGGATACATATTTATGTCTCATACAACAACATTGTCCATGTTGTTCTGTAAACAATTGTGTTTCTGCCCCAGTTTGTTATTTATCTTTTCCACTCTGCCTTGCATATTTGTCACACCAGCAAGTAACTGTTCACTTTGTAAAGTAAGTTTAGCAAGTAAATTAACAACATCAGAGGCATTGGAGCATGACCTACTTTTTTTTCTTTTTCTCTTACAGCTCTCTGGAGTGATCGATAAGCTTAATGATTGGCTTGTTCAGCTAGTGATTGATTGGTTGGGTGATTGGTCACACAACCTGGTTGTGAGTTTGTAGCCTTTGTGTGTTTTTGTGGTCCCATCTACAGTCCACTTGGCGTTTTTAGTGCTTCAGGATCATAAATGGAACTCAAGCCAGTATTGATTTCCTCAACATGCTGCGTTTGCTGACTCAGGTGATGAAGCGTCAGCATGAATACTTATAGTTACATGGTTTTCATTTTCACAAATGTAATAATTTCTTGCAAGGTATGATTAATAATATTTAGGACCATACTGAAATAAATTGTGAAACTTTGTGTGCTACTTAGTGGACTGGGTGTACTTGATAATCATGGCATCCATGTACATCTCTGTGATGTTATGCATCACTTGTTACATTTGAAATGCTCACAATTTTAATTTGTTTCATGAAAGAAAAATTTACTAAAAGCATGAAGTTAATTAGTATAATGCTACATATATACATAATTTTCAGGTATTCTTCACCTTCGTGGTGTTAAATGGTTTCTGCCATTAAAAAAATTAGCAGGATCGATCAGTGTTTTGATTTCTTTCAGTTGGTCTGATGTCATTAGTGCAACAAGTGCCGTAAATATGTATTGCTTCTATCGATTTGACCTTCTGAGCTTAAGAATAGCCTGAAGGAAACAGCCATAGAATTGGAATTGGTACGAAGTTGCCAATAAAAAATGCCTTGAGGGGCAGAAGAGTTTGATGGAAAATAAAAGAGACGAGAAGCAAAATAATTTTGAACAGAAGAATTACAGGAAATGTCTTCCAGGCTTAACTGGCTATGTTTGCAGAAATTTATTAATTTTTATATTGGAGAGCGTTTAACTGCGTAAACTAGCTTCTCTGGCATCTTAATATCAAGAGAGCTGTGAACTGCCAGACTACAAAAGTGTTTGTCACAATAGTTAAATGACTTTGCTTTACAAAATTAATTGATTTGTCCAAACAAGATTGGGTCTATCGACAATTAAATAGACCCATGTTGATATCAATCGTTTGTTGTCTACAATCCAGTCGTCATCTGGTGAAGTCGTTCCCCAGATAGGTGAAGTGACGAGTTGAACTATTAACAAGATTATTGTAGACCATCTCAATCTTCACTTTGAATTGCCCATGTAGAGAAAAATAACAGCAGCATCCCAAGTATTTCACATGGTGCAATATAGAACTATATATATTTCATTGAGTGCATGTGAGAGAAACGGGTTTTGAGAGAGTAGTGTGGCATATTTGTGTGCTGCCTTTTAGCATGGCTTGAGAGTCTGTCATCACTGAGCAAGAGATGGAAGTGCTGTTCAATATGTGTATGTCAAACAGGGATATGCTCTTAAACCAACACTAAGTGTTGACACAAGAATCTCTGAAGGTTTATATTGCAATGAATTGCTGTCTGCCTGGGTTTACACCTATATTCCACCTCTACTAAAGATGCTTCACTGAAGGCATATGTTTGCTGGATGTATTTGATTTACCAACACAAACTTCCTTCATAACATCACAAAACAACACAGTTTCCTAGTTGTCACAACTGAGATAAATTTGACAAATGAAATGGCAACAAATTTGTCCTAAATTTATTCATTCTGTTAAAAGAGGTGTTTTGACAATTAAGTGCTTTAAATACAATGTCAAACTACACTTGTATTTTTGGATGTAAGACTAATTTTCATGTCAGGGACAAATGATTTGTTTCAGTATATTTTGACACATAGTATGATTAATGTTCCGAACAAGTGTCTTATGCATTGATTGATGTAATATAACTTATACCATAAGCGTGTTTATATAAATATATGCACATAAAGATGTATTAAGAATTAATTTAAGATATAATGATAAATAGCATACTCACAGTATATGTCAAATGTCAATCTATGACCGGAAATTTAATAAAGCTGATGTCACATTACAGTTATTGGTTGACCTGATTTGCGTTAGAGCCAGGACAAATTTGTCATTCACCAGAATGGAACTATCAAGTTCGATAAAACATATTTCAAGATTTTCCTGATTGAATGCCAATCAATCAATCAACCAATCAATTCGTTTGAACATATGTATCCCCATTCAATTAGTCAGTGAAGCAATGAAAATCAAAGAACCTACATTGCTGCAATAATGGCTTTGGTATTTTGTCAATCTGTTTACCTACACACTGCTGCAGTATAAGGTACTCAAAGCTTTTCTGACAGTAAATTAGCTTGTCAAAGTTTAAAGCGCTCTTAGATCGAGTACTTTAAAGTGTAATGCAGACCTTATAAGATACTCTTGTAGGTAAATCCCTTAGCAGCTGAGAGTGGCCCTGGTCTTGTAGGTTGTGCATATTAATGACCATAAACTCAAGGTCGGCCCATGGGAGACAGGCACTTACAGAAGACCTCTAGATCCTTGAATAATTCAGGCCCCAGAGGTAGTTTGTTACATTGGTTAAAAAAGTGCTGATGCAGCTTCTAGAGATGTTGGAGCAACTTTTTTTTTCAATGGGCTTATTTCCAAAGAGTCATAAAAATCATTAGGAGACCAAAAGAGTCAGTCAGTTGCAAATTTGAAACCACTGCACCACACCCTTCAATATGGCGCATTGAGATGGCTTGGCAGCCAGCCTGGTCTCATATGGATCATTAGAACTGAAAGGGGGTGGTAAAGATATACAGCTGTGCTGTTTGGTACAAATTGATAGTCCAAGCTAGTTTTCACACACAGGTGCACATTTTCATTGACAAAAATGGCTCGTTTATTTGATCATTTATAAGATTATCATCAAGAGCCAGTTTTAGACTCATCAAAGATTGTTACACTGCCAGACTAAAAAAACCAATATCTATTTGAATTAGTTTTCAAAGGCTGGAAATTTGGAGTGAAAAGGGGTGGTATGCCACAAAGTATAAGAACAGTAAGTGTTGTGCCTTCTCTAGACCAGATCAGATTTCTGTCTCTCTTTATTGACAGCCCATAGCTTCTTCCATATTGCTCCAACTCACTTTTAATAACTCCAAAAAGAAACAAAGACCTTATCTTTTGTTTGCAAAATGTTTAGCCTCTTTGCTACTTAACCTCCCATTACAAGGTACACACTGACTCAGTAACCAAACACTCCAATATCAATGAGCAGCCAAAAAAAGGTAGCTCACTTAATTTCTGTTTATAAACAAACCAAACAGGCTGATTTTTCACGTAAAAATGGAAGGCTTCCAACTTTGTGTTCTAATACATTGCTTCGCTCATTGTTTAAAATCCCATTGATTATTTCGCAGTGTTCAATCAAAAGAATGATGGCCACTCGATTACTGGTTTAGGATGAAGACCACCAATCAAATTTGTTAATGACATAGCAGATCGTGACCCCCTGAATTTCTCAATCAGTGGCATATTCACACTAAGATGGGTGCACAACGGATGGGGCAGCAGTAGCAGCAGCAGCAGCAGCAGTAGTGGTATTAGTGGTAGTATTAGTATTAGTAGTAGTAGTAGTAGTAGTAGTAATAGTGGTAATAGTGATAGTACTAGTAGTAATAGTGGTAGTAGTAGTAGTAGTGGTAGTAGTAGTAGTAGTAGTAGTAATAGTGGTAGAATTGGCAGTAGTAGTAATAGTAGTAGTGGTAGTAGTTGTGGTAGTAGTGGTAGTAGTAGTGTAGTGTTAGATCAGTAGTAGAAGTAGCAGTAAAAAAAATTGTAATATTTATTGTAGTAGAGGGGGAGGTAAGTCAATAGTACATCTAATACTTTTGAGCCTGATACTCGCACCATCTCAATTTTTTTTCAGCCTTTGGATGTAGCGATAACAGTACAACATTCTTATAATCTCTTTAATAACCGATTTCCAAATCAATGTTTTTGTCTGGAGGCCTGACAGACTCACACATCTCTCAGCAAATATAATTGTGGAAATGTACATAAAAACGTTTTAATTGTTTGTTGGTAGTACACTGACAAAAAATAACCCAACATTTATGGAAATAGTTGGATGGATACATATTTATCTCTCATACAACAACATTGTCCATGTTGTTCTGTAAACAATTATGTTTCTGCCCCCGTGTGATATATAACTTTTCCACTTTGCTTTGCATGTTTGTCACACCAGCAAGTAATTGGTCACTTTGTAAAGTAAGTTCAGCAAGTAAATTTACAACATCAGAGGCATCGGAGCATGACCTACTTTTTTCTTTTTCTCTTACAGCTCTCTGGAGTGATCGATAAGCTTAATGATTGGCTTGTTCAGCTAGTGATTGATTGGTTGGGTGATTGGTCACACAACCTGGTTGTCAGTTTATAGCCTTTGTGTGTTTTTGTGGTCCCATCTAGAGTCAGGCCCCTTGGTGTTTTTAGTGCTTCAGGATCACAAATGGAACTCAAGCCAGTATTGATTTCCTCAACATGCTGCGTTTGCTGACTCAGGTGGGAAGGCGTCACCATGAATACTTATAGTTACATGGTTTTCATTTTCACAAATGTAATAATTTCTTATAAGGTATGATTAATAATATTTAGGACCATACTGAAATAAATTGTGAAACTTTGTGTACTACTTAGTGGACTGGGGGTACTTGATAATCATGGCATCCATGTACATCTCTGTGATGTTATGCATCACTTGTTACATTTGAAATGCTCACAATTTTAATTTGTTTCATGAAAGAAAAATTTACTAAAAGCATGAAGTTAATTAGTATAATGCTACATATATACATCATTTTCAGGTATTCTTCACCTTCGTGGTGTTAAATGGTTTCTGCCATTAAGAACATTTGCAGGATCGATCAGTGTTTTGATTTCTTTCAGTTGGTCTGATGTCATTAGTGCAACAAGTGCCTTAAATGTGTATTGCTTCTATCGATTTGACCTTCTGAGCTTAAGAATAGCCTGAAGGAAACAGCCATAAAATTAGAATTGGTACGAAGTTGCCAATAAAAAATGCCTTGAGGGGCAGAAGAGTTTGATGGGAAATAAAAGAGACGAGAAGCAAAATAATTTTAAACAGAAGAAATACAGGAAATGTCTTCCAGGCTCAACTGGCTATGTTTGCAGAAATTTATTAATTTTTATATTGGGGAGCGTTTAACTGCGTAAACTAGCTTCTCTGGCATCTTAATATCAAGAGAGCTGTGAACTGCCGGACTACAAAAGTGTTTGTCACAATAGTTAAATGACTTTGCTTTACAAAATTAATTGATTTGTCCAAACAAGATTGGGTCTATTGACAATTAAATGGACCCATGTTGATCTCAATCGTTTGTCGTCTACAATCCAGTCGTCACCTGGTGAAGTCGTTCCCCAGATAGGTGAAGTGACGAGTTGACCTATTGACGAGACTATTGTAGACCATCTCAATCTTCACTTTGAATTGCCCATGTAGAGAAAAATAACAGCAGCATCCCAAGTATTTCACATGGTGCAATATAGAACTATATATATTTCATTGAGTGCATGTGAGAGAAACGGGTTTTGAGAGAGTAGTGTGGCATATGTGTGTGCTGCCTTTTAGCATGGCTTGATAGTCTGTCATCACTGAGCAAGAGATGGGAGTGCTGTTCAATATGTGTATGTCAAACAGGGATATGCTCTTAAACCAACACTAAGTGTTGCAACAAGAATATCTGAAGGTTTATATTGCAGTGAATTGCTGTCTGCCTGGGTTTAAACCTATATTCCACCTCTACTAAAGATGCTTCACTGAAGGCATATGTTTGCTGGATGTATTTGATTTACCAACACAAGCTTCCTTCATAACATCACAAAACAACACAGTTTCCTGGTTGTCTCAACTGTGATAAATTTGACAAACGAAATGGCAACAAATATGTCCTATATTTATTCATTCTGTTAAAAGAGGTGTTTTGACAATTAAGTGCTTTAAATACAATGTCAAACTACACTTGTATTTTTAGATGTAAGACTAATTTTCATGTCAGGGACAAATGATTTGTTTCAGTTTACAGTCTTCAACTATATATTAGATAGCGGAGAATATCCCTTACAATGGTCAGAAGGGCTAATCACAGCCTTACACAAAAAGGGAGATCCCTCAGATCAAGATAACTATAGAAAAATAACTGTTAACGTTGTTATGGGAAAAGTCTATGATTCTATACTTAATGCCCCCGTCTATATTACAAAAACGAAGCTCTAATTCTTGATGATACATATCAATTTGGGCCAGCACAACAGACTGTTTGTTTGTACGTGACACTATAATTAGATACCAACAAAAGAAGCGAAAACCTATATATCTTTGTTTTGTGGATTTCACTAAAGCGTTTGACTACATTAACACGAATGCTCTTTACTATAAATTAATGAAACAACAGGTTGGTGATAAAATGCTTAGAGTAATCATGAGTATGTATGACAAAGTATCGATAGTAAATGTGGTGTTCTGCAAGGGGGAATTCTCAGTCCAAAACTCTTTAATGAATTCTTATATGACTTACCCACTTACCTAAATGAATCGAATGGCATAAAAATAAACGATCTGTCCTTCACACGCCTATTATATGCAGATGATATAGTTCTTGTAGCAGACTGTGAGACATCTCTCCAAAATAACATTAACGCTCTGCATGAGTTTTGTAGAAAATGGCATCTCATAGTAAATGTAGGTAAAACTAATGTAATGAAAATAGGTGATAATTCACAGCATCAGTTTTGTTATAATGAAAATTAATTGAAAATGTAGAAACCTTCAAATACCTGGGACATATATTGACCAACAAACGTAATATTCACATAAAATGGGAAAATACCTTGCAACTCAGGCCCAGAAAGCAGACACTAAACATTCTTTAGGATATATAACCCCAAAACTAGCAATGAAAATGTTTGATACATATGTATATTTTGCCTATTCTTGAATATAATTGTGAAATTTGGAGTAATGTGAAGCCAATTGATGATATAGAAAAAATACAAATAGGATATCTTAAAAATATGCTAGGAATACGAAGACAAACACCAACATTGGCAGCTTATGGTGAAACTGTGAAATTTGGAGTAATGTGAAGCCAATTGATGATATAGAAAAAATACAAATAGGATATCTTAAAAATATGCTAGGAATACGAAGACAAACACCAACATTGGCAGCTTATGGTGAAACTGGCAGATTTCCATTGCATGTCAGACAACAGGTTAGAATGGTAAACTACTGGCTAAAACTGAAACGCCTACCTGATAGCTGTATACTTAAAAAATGTTTAAATATTCATGAAAATGCACTAAGTTCAGGTCAGAGTAGTTGGCTAAGAAAGTTAAAAAACTTATTACTGAATTTGTACAAATTGAGGACTTGAATACAATTGCTAGAACATTTGCAGTAAACATATACACTAAAATGCAAGAAAACCTATTGGCAAAAATATATGATTCTATCCAGCAACCAAAACTTAGAACATATAAACTCACCAAACCAGATTATAGAATTGAACCATACCTTCTGTTAAACTTGGGTAGAAAAACTTATAATAAAATAGCTAAATTCAGAACCAGTTCCCATAACCTTCGTATAGAAACAGGTAGACATGAAAGACCATTAATACCTGTAGAAGAGAGACTATGTACGAAATGTAACTTAAATGAAGTTGAGGATGAGATACACTCATTAATAATATGTCCAAATAACACATCACTGCGCCTACGACTGTTTGATCTACCTAGAGTTTACATATATGATTTTGACATAATGAATGACACCAATAAATTTATATCTATCATGTGCTCAAAGGAATCTGAGCTACTGAGGTGCCTGGGAAAATTCTTAATTGATTTGATATGTGAGTTATATGTTCTCCATCTTCTGACACTGTACAGTATATATACATAGATGTTACTATAAACATTATTTAAAAAAATATATAAAAAAATAGAAATTAAGTTTGGGGGCTGGAACCGCGTTACTAGTATAGCATATCTAGTTTACAAATTTTATTTGAACATTTCTGTATTTTCTGTATTCCTGTATTTTCTGTTCTTTATTTTATTTATGACATATATATCATGGATGATATTTTACTGTCAATAAAAATTATATATATAGTATATTTTGACACATAGTATGATTAATGTTCTGAACAAGTGTCCTATGCATTGATTGATGTAATATAACTTGTACCATAAGCGTTTTTATATAAATATATGCACATAAAGATGTATTAAGAATTAATTTAAGATATAATGATGAATAGCATACTCACAGTATATGTCAAATGTCAATCTATGACTGGAAATTTAATAAAGCTGATGTCACACAGTTAATGGTTGACCTGTTTTGCGTGAGAGCCAGAACAAATTTGTCATTCACCAGAGTGGAACTATCAAGTTTGTAAAAACATATTTCAAGATTTTCCTGATAGAAACCAATCAATCAATCAATCAATTAGTTTAAACATATGTATCCCCATTCAATTAGTCAGGGAAGCAATTAAAATCAATAAACTTACTACATTGCTGCAATAATGGCTTTGGCATTTTGTCAATCTGTTTACCTACACACTGCTGCAGTATAAGGTACTCAAAGCTTTT
>OW028581.1:18762161-18774661 GCA_932294295.1 Alitta virens
GTTCCAATGATTTGATACTTTGCTTATTAATGTGTGTATAATATCAGATTTTCAAATTTCTGTGTTGCCTGTGGTGGGTACTTTGTTTTCCTAAAAATTAAGTAATCGTTAAAATCAGCCGGGGACTATATATGTGCCCAACTTATGTATAGAAAAGGATGAAACTTAATTGATTTAGCATGGGTTCATCCAATAATGATTTTCTGCTATGTCATGTATCATGCATTCGTTGCATTGTTATGCTACCATCTTGGTAAAGTTACTTTCCTCAGCTTATGTACAAAAATCTACATTACTGAATTCAGAATTGGTTTCCTTAAACCATTTTCTTGCCCATCCTTCAAAATCTAACAAGAAACATCCTTCTTTTTATGCTGTTCCAAGTTTGAGAAAACTATATGGTCATCATTTATGTGCAAAGGATGGAGAAGAATGATGGATGATGAGTGATGGATGACCAACAAGTGCCATGAGAGTCCACTGTATGCCAACTAAAGGCAAACTATTTGTGGAGGGTCTTTACTGTTGTATGATAACCAAATACCAATCATTGTGGTGGAGAACAGGCTATGCAAGCAGTACTGTGCCAAAATATTAGTCAGATTCATCCTTTATTTTCTGGAAAATTCAGAGGGTAATAATTATTGTTTTACCCAAAAAATTACTAAAGAAGTTTATGCATGGAATCACTTGATGACAATTGAATTACTATGACAAACTTATTTATCAAATTACATTTTCTTACGACAAGCATTTAAGTTTTAGCAACAGGAATTACCAATTTGGCAGATTATGAAGTCAGGAATGTGTCTGAAGAATATAATTGCAATTTTTCTGGGGTTTCAGTTTCTAAGAAGTGGGCTCACTGCAAGGGCTGAGGAGTGAGTACACACCAACGCCATCACCGTGGTTGAATATGCAACAAAGTGTAAGTCGCGAAGTTAGTTAGTGGTGTAAAGTGAAAATTGCACTTGATGAGTCATTGGTGACACATGGACCTATATTTTGTGTTGAAGTTCAAGCTGCCTTGATGACTCATACTGGCATTCATGGCAATATAAATCTTGTGAGGATCCTGCATTCCCTGAACCTTGTCATTAGTGTTGCTAGAAAGTTCTGGTGACTGTTATTGACCTTTCAATGCCCTTGGATGAGTCACAACTACTTCATGAGTCATCATTTGACAGAACAGTATAATAAAACATACAGGAGTGTGACTCATCAATGCAGTTTTTAGCAGAAAAAAATAAGAAATATTTACGTTGTGTAACAGCCAACGAAAAACAAGACTATCAACAACGTCCCAGTCCTTTCCATTGAGCAGTACATTATGTCACAACCAACATGTATCATACAGACAATAGACACAGTCTTTTGTAGGTAGAACAATGGCTTAAGCCCTGCTACATCTGTTATTGATTGCATCTGTGTTCTATTCTGACTGAAAGTGGCGTCTTCACACTTATATTATCATCATAAATTATGTGCAAGCATTGATTTAAAGGCAAATTGTGAAAACTTTTGTATTGGACATGCACATGACTCTTATGATATGTAGCTCAAAACCTAGCCCGAGATACCCTTCCTGACCGCACGCCGCTGTCGGCTCTTGTTCATATTGTGACATTTATAGTGAGCCGCCATTAATAAACAAGAGCTAAGCGAACATCAGATTTCTCGGGCTAGTCAAAACCCTACATTAGATGTAATGATGAGATGTTAGACATCTGTCTCTTTTTATTGCCACAGCATAGCACTGAGTACAATGCACTGGCAATTTGAAGTCTCTTGCCAAAAAGCTCCAGTTTAGATGCACAGATAGCTTGGGCCTTAATTAGCCTGACAGCAGTCCTGTCCTTTTTCGTGGTATTTTACAACAGGTTGAATAAATATTGTCTGGACAGCATACATGAAAATGAGTACTTGGGTTTTATCGGCGATGACTAAATCATTCAGTGACATTAAAAATGTCAAGAAGCAGAAGTTGAAATTGTTGATTAACCACATGAAAATGATGATTGTGGAAAAATAACAGCATGTCAAGATTAGTAATAGTGTGTGCACTCATTATTTTTCAGTATAAAATAGATTCAGATAGGTAGGAAGACTGTAAAACCACGTGCACATGTTTTCCCACGAAAACATATAAAGACTGCTGCATGGCCCTCATTGTGCGAACTCGGACGCAAATGAGGGCCATGCTTGCTTGGCTAGGCCTTAACTTCCAGAGACCCAGCTGGTAAATAAGCACCAAATTTGCGGTATAATCTATAAATCACCTTACCTAATAGTAGGCCTTATATGGAGTTTATGTATATACAATCTACAGTGTATATCACCTCTGCACAATTGTATTATTCGAATATTGTACATTGCCCTGCAAAAATATAAGACCATTTAAGCATATAAACTGTGTTCTTATATTTTTGGAGTGAGGTGTAGTTCTGTAAACATGGAATTATAACAAATGTTTTTCCTTTTTGCTGGTAAATGATAGACATTATGAAATCAATCAAAAATCTAAAAAGTAACATTATGTGGCCGGATACATTTATCATTATCATGAGTTACTATTATTTCCTTTGTTTCCAGCCATTAGATACTAGTAATTACAGCTTTCAATCAATGCTGTGGGCATCTGTTAAGCTCTGAATGAGGCTAATCTAATGATCGGTGTCAGATCACAAAACAAATGAGAATACGTCTATTCTAAACAAAGAGCTTTGTTAGACAAGCTTCTGGAAGAAATAATTACTGTGGAAATCTCCCTAAATCAAATCAGTGCAGGTTTAGCTGAATAAGCTGTCTGCATGTTACTCCATCAATGCCAAATCCAGTATAGATTATTCATTACACCATAAAACATGGTATTTGAGGCTTTTGAGGCGTTTATGATCCATTTTATCGATCTGTGAGGCTG
This sequence comes from Alitta virens, assembly GCA_932294295.1. Classification (NCBI taxonomy): domain Eukaryota; kingdom Metazoa; phylum Annelida; class Polychaeta; order Phyllodocida; family Nereididae; genus Alitta; species Alitta virens. The sequence goes on from OW028581.1 coordinate 18,765,082, forward strand.
CTTATTTCTTGGTTGCTGATGCGCTGATTTACTTTGCTTATTAATGTGTGTATAATATCAGATTTTCAAATTTCTGTGTTGCCTGTGGTGGGTACTTTGTTTTCCTAAAAATTAAGTAATCGTTAAAATCAGCCGGGGACTATATATGTGCCCAACTTATGTATAGAAAAGGATGAAACTTAATTGATTTAGCATGGGTTCATCCAATAATGATTTTCTGCTATGTCATGTATCATGCATTCGTTGCATTGTTATGCTACCATCTTGGTAAAGTTACTTTCCTCAGCTTATGTACAAAAATCTACATTACTGAATTCAGAATTGGTTTCCTTAAACCATTTTCTTGCCCATCCTTCAAAATCTAACAAGAAACATCCTTCTTTTTATGCTGTTCCAAGTTTGAGAAAACTATATGGTCATCATTTATGTGCAAAGGATGGAGAAGAATGATGGATGATGAGTGATGGATGACCAACAAGTGCCATGAGAGTCCACTGTATGCCAACTAAAGGCAAACTATTTGTGGAGGGTCTTTACTGTTGTATGATAACCAAATACCAATCATTGTGGTGGAGAACAGGCTATGCAAGCAGTACTGTGCCAAAATATTAGTCAGATTCATCCTTTATTTTCTGGAAAATTCAGAGGGTAATAATTATTGTTTTACCCAAAAAATTACTAAAGAAGTTTATGCATGGAATCACTTGATGACAATTGAATTACTATGACAAACTTATTTATCAAATTACATTTTCTTACGACAAGCATTTAAGTTTTAGCAACAGGAATTACCAATTTGGCAGATTATGAAGTCAGGAATGTGTCTGAAGAATATAATTGCAATTTTTCTGGGGTTTCAGTTTCTAAGAAGTGGGCTCACTGCAAGGGCTGAGGAGTGAGTACACACCAACGCCATCACCGTGGTTGAATATGCAACAAAGTGTAAGTCGCGAAGTTAGTTAGTGGTGTAAAGTGAAAATTGCACTTGATGAGTCATTGGTGACACATGGACCTATATTTTGTGTTGAAGTTCAAGCTGCCTTGATGACTCATACTGGCATTCATGGCAATATAAATCTTGTGAGGATCCTGCATTCCCTGAACCTTGTCATTAGTGTTGCTAGAAAGTTCTGGTGACTGTTATTGACCTTTCAATGCCCTTGGATGAGTCACAACTACTTCATGAGTCATCATTTGACAGAACAGTATAATAAAACATACAGGAGTGTGACTCATCAATGCAGTTTTTAGCAGAAAAAAATAAGAAATATTTACGTTGTGTAACAGCCAACGAAAAACAAGACTATCAACAACGTCCCAGTCCTTTCCATTGAGCAGTACATTATGTCACAACCAACATGTATCATACAGACAATAGACACAGTCTTTTGTAGGTAGAACAATGGCTTAAGCCCTGCTACATCTGTTATTGATTGCATCTGTGTTCTATTCTGACTGAAAGTGGCGTCTTCACACTTATATTATCATCATAAATTATGTGCAAGCATTGATTTAAAGGCAAATTGTGAAAACTTTTGTATTGGACATGCACATGACTCTTATGATATGTAGCTCAAAACCTAGCCCGAGATACCCTTCCTGACCGCACGCCGCTGTCGGCTCTTGTTCATATTGTGACATTTATAGTGAGCCGCCATTAATAAACAAGAGCTAAGCGAACATCAGATTTCTCGGGCTAGTCAAAACCCTACATTAGATGTAATGATGAGATGTTAGACATCTGTCTCTTTTTATTGCCACAGCATAGCACTGAGTACAATGCACTGGCAATTTGAAGTCTCTTGCCAAAAAGCTCCAGTTTAGATGCACAGATAGCTTGGGCCTTAATTAGCCTGACAGCAGTCCTGTCCTTTTTCGTGGTATTTTACAACAGGTTGAATAAATATTGTCTGGACAGCATACATGAAAATGAGTACTTGGGTTTTATCGGCGATGACTAAATCATTCAGTGACATTAAAAATGTCAAGAAGCAGAAGTTGAAATTGTTGATTAACCACATGAAAATGATGATTGTGGAAAAATAACAGCATGTCAAGATTAGTAATAGTGTGTGCACTCATTATTTTTCAGTATAAAATAGATTCAGATAGGTAGGAAGACTGTAAAACCACGTGCACATGTTTTCCCACGAAAACATATAAAGACTGCTGCATGGCCCTCATTGTGCGAACTCGGACGCAAATGAGGGCCATGCTTGCTTGGCTAGGCCTTAACTTCCAGAGACCCAGCTGGTAAATAAGCACCAAATTTGCGGTATAATCTATAAATCACCTTACCTAATAGTAGGCCTTATATGGAGTTTATGTATATACAATCTACAGTGTATATCACCTCTGCACAATTGTATTATTCGAATATTGTACATTGCCCTGCAAAAATATAAGACCATTTAAGCATATAAACTGTGTTCTTATATTTTTGGAGTGAGGTGTAGTTCTGTAAACATGGAATTATAACAAATGTTTTTCCTTTTTGCTGGTAAATGATAGACATTATGAAATCAATCAAAAATCTAAAAAGTAACATTATGTGGCCGGATACATTTATCATTATCATGAGTTACTATTATTTCCTTTGTTTCCAGCCATTAGATACTAGTAATTACAGCTTTCAATCAATGCTGTGGGCATCTGTTAAGCTCTGAATGAGGCTAATCTAATGATCGGTGTCAGATCACAAAACAAATGAGAATACGTCTATTCTAAACAAAGAGCTTTGTTAGACAAGCTTCTGGAAGAAATAATTACTGTGGAAATCTCCCTAAATCAAATCAGTGCAGGTTTAGCTGAATAAGCTGTCTGCATGTTACTCCATCAATGCCAAATCCAGTATAGATTATTCATTACACCATAAAACATGGTATTTGAGGCTTTTGAGGCGTTTATGATCCATTTTATCGATCTGTGAGGCTGCTTATTTCTTGGTTGCTGATGCGCTGATTTACTTTGCTTATTAATGTGTGTATAATATCAGATTTTCAAATTTCTGTGTTGCCTGTGGTGGGTACTTTGTTTTCCTAAAAATTAAGTAATCGTTAAAATCAGCCGGGGACTATATATGTGCCCAACTTATGTATAGAAAAGGATGAAACTTAATTGATTTAGCATGGGTTCATCCAATAATGATTTTCTGCTATGTCATGTATCATGCATTCGTTGCATTGTTATGCTACCATCTTGGTAAAGTTACTTTCCTCAGCTTATGTACAAAAATCTACATTACTGAATTCAGAATTGGTTTCCTTAAACCATTTTCTTGCCCATCCTTCAAAATCTAACAAGAAACATCCTTCTTTTTATGCTGTTCCAAGTTTGAGAAAACTATATGGTCATCATTTATGTGCAAAGGATGGAGAAGAATGATGGATGATGAGTGATGGATGACCAACAAGTGCCATGAGAGTCCACTGTATGCCAACTAAAGGCAAACTATTTGTGGAGGGTCTTTACTGTTGTATGATAACCAAATACCAATCATTGTGGTGGAGAACAGGCTATGCAAGCAGTACTGTGCCAAAATATTAGTCAGATTCATCCTTTATTTTCTGGAAAATTCAGAGGGTAATAATTATTGTTTTACCCAAAAAATTACTAAAGAAGTTTATGCATGGAATCACTTGATGACAATTGAATTACTATGACAAACTTATTTATCAAATTACATTTTCTTACGACAAGCATTTAAGTTTTAGCAACAGGAATTACCAATTTGGCAGATTATGAAGTCAGGAATGTGTCTGAAGAATATAATTGCAATTTTTCTGGGGTTTCAGTTTCTAAGAAGTGGGCTCACTGCAAGGGCTGAGGAGTGAGTACACACCAACGCCATCACCGTGGTTGAATATGCAACAAAGTGTAAGTCGCGAAGTTAGTTAGTGGTGTAAAGTGAAAATTGCACTTGATGAGTCATTGGTGACACATGGACCTATATTTTGTGTTGAAGTTCAAGCTGCCTTGATGACTCATACTGGCATTCATGGCAATATAAATCTTGTGAGGATCCTGCATTCCCTGAACCTTGTCATTAGTGTTGCTAGAAAGTTCTGGTGACTGTTATTGACCTTTCAATGCCCTTGGATGAGTCACAACTACTTCATGAGTCATCATTTGACAGAACAGTATAATAAAACATACAGGAGTGTGACTCATCAATGCAGTTTTTAGCAGAAAAAAATAAGAAATATTTACGTTGTGTAACAGCCAACGAAAAACAAGACTATCAACAACGTCCCAGTCCTTTCCATTGAGCAGTACATTATGTCACAACCAACATGTATCATACAGACAATAGACACAGTCTTTTGTAGGTAGAACAATGGCTTAAGCCCTGCTACATCTGTTATTGATTGCATCTGTGTTCTATTCTGACTGAAAGTGGCGTCTTCACACTTATATTATCATCATAAATTATGTGCAAGCATTGATTTAAAGGCAAATTGTGAAAACTTTTGTATTGGACATGCACATGACTCTTATGATATGTAGCTCAAAACCTAGCCCGAGATACCCTTCCTGACCGCACGCCGCTGTCGGCTCTTGTTCATATTGTGACATTTATAGTGAGCCGCCATTAATAAACAAGAGCTAAGCGAACATCAGATTTCTCGGGCTAGTCAAAACCCTACATTAGATGTAATGATGAGATGTTAGACATCTGTCTCTTTTTATTGCCACAGCATAGCACTGAGTACAATGCACTGGCAATTTGAAGTCTCTTGCCAAAAAGCTCCAGTTTAGATGCACAGATAGCTTGGGCCTTAATTAGCCTGACAGCAGTCCTGTCCTTTTTCGTGGTATTTTACAACAGGTTGAATAAATATTGTCTGGACAGCATACATGAAAATGAGTACTTGGGTTTTATCGGCGATGACTAAATCATTCAGTGACATTAAAAATGTCAAGAAGCAGAAGTTGAAATTGTTGATTAACCACATGAAAATGATGATTGTGGAAAAATAACAGCATGTCAAGATTAGTAATAGTGTGTGCACTCATTATTTTTCAGTATAAAATAGATTCAGATAGGTAGGAAGACTGTAAAACCACGTGCACATGTTTTCCCACGAAAACATATAAAGACTGCTGCATGGCCCTCATTGTGCGAACTCGGACGCAAATGAGGGCCATGCTTGCTTGGCTAGGCCTTAACTTCCAGAGACCCAGCTGGTAAATAAGCACCAAATTTGCGGTATAATCTATAAATCACCTTACCTAATAGTAGGCCTTATATGGAGTTTATGTATATACAATCTACAGTGTATATCACCTCTGCACAATTGTATTATTCGAATATTGTACATTGCCCTGCAAAAATATAAGACCATTTAAGCATATAAACTGTGTTCTTATATTTTTGGAGTGAGGTGTAGTTCTGTAAACATGGAATTATAACAAATGTTTTTCCTTTTTGCTGGTAAATGATAGACATTATGAAATCAATCAAAAATCTAAAAAGTAACATTATGTGGCCGGATACATTTATCATTATCATGAGTTACTATTATTTCCTTTGTTTCCAGCCATTAGATACTAGTAATTACAGCTTTCAATCAATGCTGTGGGCATCTGTTAAGCTCTGAATGAGGCTAATCTAATGATCGGTGTCAGATCACAAAACAAATGAGAATACGTCTATTCTAAACAAAGAGCTTTGTTAGACAAGCTTCTGGAAGAAATAATTACTGTGGAAATCTCCCTAAATCAAATCAGTGCAGGTTTAGCTGAATAAGCTGTCTGCATGTTACTCCATCAATGCCAAATCCAGTATAGATTATTCATTACACCATAAAACATGGTATTTGAGGCTTTTGAGGCGTTTATGATCCATTTTATCGATCTGTGAGGCTGCTTATTTCTTGGTTGCTGATGCGCTGATTTTTAGAGATATTTATGTGGCAAATGGAACTACAGAAAGAGCTGCAATCGCCTAAAGGTTTTGGAATACGAGGATTCTTCTTTCACCGTTATTGCTGTACACGAATAAGTCATCCCTAAATGTGTAATTCATAAGATTTATAATACACAAAATGCTGCAGTACATCAGACACGCTTTATCATTTAACTGTTTCGTTAATCCACGGGAACAGCTGATAAATGTGTGCGAGGGTTGTTTACTTTTGGCATATCACAATTCTCAAGCCTCTAATTTGGTTAATTAGGAATATGAACAAATGAACTAGTAGGGACTTAAAATGTGCTAAATAGACTCAGCAGTCAATGTTTGCTAGCGTATAACAGAGTAAGCATTTAGACTGAACACAGCCACTATATCATTTAGACAATGTGACTTGTCACAGAGCAACTGACAGATTTCGAGGGAGCAAGGGGCACAGTTGGGGGGAGCAAAGAATTCAGCATCATAAATGATTCCATCCTAATCATTAAAATAAATTCAGGCACATTTCTGTGCCGAGAAAAGCAATTAAACGTCAGATTCGGCGATAATTAATTAAAAGAACTACTTGTTCGCAGCTACGTTGAAATCAACGGGCGCAGACTATATATTATATAGTATTTATGCGCATAGTCTACATGTAATGTTTGAATAATACAGTAGTTAATATGTACAAAGATAGAAAATGGAAAGTTTTTACAGTCCATAAAGTCAAGAATAGCACCTGCTCTTTGTGCCAATAACTCATTTGTTGGGATGCAATTTCATGCAAAGTCTGTTATTGCCTGTCATCACATCTTTGATGCACAAGTTCCAGGTTTCGAAATCACCTAGTCTGGTATGCATTAGTAACTTAAGTTCTGGTAAGATAACTTGTTCAAATTTTATAACATTCAACATAAGAAACCATTGCAAGGAGTGGAAGTTTAACAACATACATGTTTGTGATACAACAATTGGAGGTTTCCAGAGATTAATTGCAGAGAAGTGGGTAAGTGAAGGTTTGATGCCAGTGGCTGCTGGAGCAGTTGAAAGTTTTAGGAGGTCAAAACAGACAAGTGATTTGGAAAACACGAACCAGGTGGAACCTAAATGTCGACAGAAATCAACAAATAGTTCACAACAGAGGATCAGATGTAGGTCATTGCATGTGAGATTAAATCTAATTTACATTTGTCCTGACGTGCATGTGAAGACGTATTTTGTTTTTAATGTTCTGCAGTACATTAATTGTAGGGAACGCCACTGCCATGTTGATGATCATAATTCGGTTGAATTTTTTAAGCATTTAGCTCTAAGAAAATTGATCAAATAACTTCACAAATAATGAACATGTAGGACAGTACACATAGTAGATTATAGGTCGTGCTGTGGTCAATTAGTTGAACCAATGATCATCCTCTGCGAAGGTTCTAAATTCTGAAATATATTGGCCACTCATATTCAGCTTTTAAAATTATAGATGAGGCGCTAAATTTGAATATTCATTCCTAAACACATATTAAAATTAAAAATTGTGAACGTTCGTTTACTGTACATCTATTCATGATAGTTACTAGAATGAGCTTAGTTTCAGACCAGTAATATTAGAATTACAAGGCAAAACAAGACAAGACAAGGCACAGATAAGATAAGATAAGATAAGATAAGATAAGAAAGAATCACATGAACTGATATCTATAAACTTGTTCTCAAGCGAACAGTGATAAAAACAAACAATAAAGCGCTAACAAATTTTTTTTTTTTGCTGATATCTTATCACTGCATAATATAAGTGAATTTTTCAAACTAAAACAGATCTTGTGTTAATGTCAGCTCTTCATCAACATACTTGTCACGTGGATTTAATGAAATGACCGTAATTACCATCCTTAATGAAATTAGGCTTTCTTAAGGCGGTCCTTAAAGGCTCGCTTGAAGAGATTTGAATGGACAGCAGCTGAATGCAGGTCACTCTGAAATTCTTGAAAAGCTTGCATTTAAATCAGTTTGCCATTGGGGAAAAGTGCCACTTGATTTAGTAGCAGTGGAAACTAAAAGCTGGGTTAAAACAAGCGCACCTTGTGTCTGGTGCTTGACCTTAATAGCATTGCTCATGTTTGTTTGGTTACATTGCACCTTAACTTAAGTGTTTATGTAAAATTTCTAGATTATATACGATTGTTAAAATTAACATTATCGTTGCATTGAGAAGGTGAAATCAGTTCTAAATTCTCTAACAGATTCACACTAGACTTCATACTCGGATGAGATTGTCATTAATGTGATGGAAACAAACACCACGAAATCTGTTTTGTGAATGGTGAAAGTGTTAGATCGCTAATTGAACCTTTCATTCCTTTCCATTCGTGACTAATTGCCTTTCAGTGAAATTTGATCGATCAGATGACAATAGCCTGTTCAGATCTACAAAAGACTGCAGTGTCAGTATATTATATTGTCATTTACCATGGATGTTACATGCACCATGACGATAAGATAAGATAAGCTAAGATGAGATAAGATGAGATACGATAAGATGAGATACGATAAGATGAGATAAGATGAGATGAGATAATATAAGATGAGATACGATAAGATAAGATGAGATGAGATACAATTAGACAAGATAAGATAGGTAAGATAAGTTGAGATGAAATACAATAAGATAAGATAAGATTAGATAAGATGAGATGAGATAATATAAGATGAGATACGATAAGATAAGATGAGATACAATTAGACAAGATAAGATAGGTAAGATAAGTTGAGATGAGATACAATAAGATAAGATGAGATAAGATGAGATATGATAAGATATGATGAGTTTAGATAAGATAGGATAAGTTTAGATATGGAGAGATGAGATGAGAAATGCACAGATAAGATGAGATATGGAGATGAGATGAGATGAGATAAGATGAAATAACGTAACATAACATAAGAAAACATTACTTAGCATAACATTACATAGCATTAAATAAGAAAATAAAAATTATCATCGCAAGGTAATGATTGGTTATAATTTGTCACACTTCATGTCCATGTGTCCGCCGGGGTTTTGACATCTCTCCTGCTTATGGGAAACTAACCATGTGCCGGGGTTATGCATCACCCTGTAATTTAACCCCTACGTGGGGAAATCTCCAGTGCTCCCCAATTTGAGACATGGGGCAAACCCCATCCCCATGACCTTGACTTGCCGACATTCCAATGTCCTTAATTAACGGCTACAATTTATCAGGTTTCCGGTGAAGTTGCCATGGTAACCGGGTCGTGTCAGCCATTTGTCTTTTTCGCCTTAAAAGGAGGAGAGCAGAATATTGCATCCCGTTTGACAAGAATTTTCTCTCCCTGTGGATCATGTCATTTGCTATTTGAGGGTGGTTCATACTTCATGTCTGGTGTTATATTATGTTCTAATATCTAGGTGTACCAAAATAAATATTTGAGTGTACTTAGACAATATTCAAATTGAGTTGAGTTCATTTATTGGATTTAAAAAAAAAAAAAAGTATTATATAGATCACATGATATTTAACATTCAAATAATTCCAACCAGATGCACATACGTGCATATTTGGTAAAATATATACAATTATATAATACAATATTCATGTATGGTTTGTATAATTGAAAATTGATTGACTAAGTACATATTAAATCCAATAGTAAATAATATACATA